>CM063100.1:68278143-68348143 GCA_031876335.1 Hipposideros larvatus
TAGGGTTAGGGTTAAGGTTAGGGTTTAGGGTTTAGGGTTAGGGTTAGTGTTAGGGTTAGCATTAGTTTTAGGGTTAGGGACAGGATTAGGGTTTGGGACATGGTTAGGTTTACTGTTAGGGTTATATTAAGTTTAGGTTTTGTCTGATGCTTAAGTTTAGGTTTAGGGACAGGGTTAGTGACAGGGTGAGGGTTAGAGTTAAGGTTGGAGAGACGGTAAGGGTCAGAGTTAGGTTTAGCGACAGTGTTAGGGTTAGGGATCAGGTTAGGTTAGGGTTTAGGGTTAGGGTTAGGGTTAGGGTTAGGAATAGGGGAGGGTTAGTGTTTACATTTTAGGGTTAGGGTTTAGGGATAGGGTTAGGGTTAGGGTTAGGGTTAGGTTTTAGGGATAGGGTTAGGGTTAGGGTTACGGTTTAGGTTTAGGGTTAGGGTTAAGGTTAAGGTTAGGGTTTAGGGTTTAGGGTTAGGGTTAGGGTTAGAGTTAGGGTTTAGGCTTTAGGGTTAGGGTTAGTGTTAGGGTTAGGGTTTAGGGTTAGGGTTAGGGTTAGGGTTAGGGTTAGGTTTAGTGTTTATGGTTAGGGTTAGCGTTAGGGTTAGGTTTTGGGTTTAGTGTTTAGGTTTAGGGTTAGGGTTAGTGTTAGGGTTAGGGTTAGGGTTTGGGTTAGGGTTAGGGACAGGATTAGGGTTTGGGACATGGTTAGGTTTACTGTTAGGGTAATATTAAATTTAGGTTTTGTGTGATGCTTAACTTTAGGTTTAGGGACAGGGTTAGTGACAGGGTGAGGGTTAGAGTTAAGGTAGGAGAGACGGTAAGGGTCAGAGTTAGGTTTAGCGACAGTGTAAGGGTTAGGGATCAAGTTAGGTTAGGGTTTAGGTTTAGGGTTAGGGTTAGGGTTAGGAATAGTGGAGGGTTAGTGTTTACATTTTAGGGTTAGGGTTTAGGGATAGGGTTAGGGTTAGGGTTTGTTTTAGAGTTAGGGTTAGGGTTAGGGTTAGGGTTAGTGTTAGGGTTAGGTTTTAGGGATAGGATTAGGGTTAGGGTTACGGTTTAGGTTTAGGGTTAGGGTTAATGTTAGGGTTTAGGGTTTAGGGTTAGGTTTAGGGTTAGAGTTAGGGTTTAGGCTTTAGGGTTAGGGTTAGTGTTAGGATTTAGGGTTTAGGGTTAGGGTTGGTTAGGGTTAGGTTTAGGGTTTAGTGTTTATGGTTAGGTTTAGCGTTAGGGTTAGGGTTTGGGTTTAGGGTTTAGGTTTAGTGTTAGGGTTAGTGTTAGGGTTTCGGGTTTAGTGTTAGGGTTAAGGTTAGGGTTAGGGTTAGGTACACGTTTCGGGTTTGAGACATGGTTAGGTTTAGTGTTAGGGTTACAGTTAAGTTTAGGTTTTGGCTGATGGTTAAGGTTAGGTTTAGGGACAGTGTTAGTTAGAAGGTGAGGGTTAGAGTTAAGGTTAGAGAGACGGTAAGGGTCAGAGTTAGGTTTAGCGACAGTGTTAGGGTTAGGGATCAGGTTAGGTTAGGGTTTAGGGTTAGGGTTAGGGTTAGGGTTTCGGGTTTAGTGTTAGGGTTAGGGTTAGGGTTAGGGTTAGGGTTAGGTACATGATTCAGGTTTGAGACATGTTTAGGTTTAGTGTTAGGGTTATAGTTAAGTTTAGGTTTTGGCTGATGGTTAAGGTTAGGTTTAGGGACAGGGTTAGTTACAGGGTGAGGGTTAGAGTTAAAGATAGAGAGACGGTAAGGGTCAGAGTTAGGTTTAGCGACAGTGTTAGGGTTAGGGTTAGGTTTAGGTTAGGGTTAGGGTTAGGGTTAGGGTTAGGGTTTAGGGTTAGGGTTAGGGTTTTGGGATAGAGTTAGGGTTAGGGTTTAGGGTTAGGGTTAGGGTTCGGGTTAGGGTTTAGGGTTTCGGGTTACGGTTAGGGTTAGGGTTAGCATTAGGGTTAAGTTTAGGTACAGTATTAAGGTTAGGGTTAGGGTTAGGGTTAGGGTTAGGGTTAGGGTTAGGGTTAGGGTTTCAGGTTTAGGGTTATTGTTAGGTTAGGGTAAGGTTAGGGTTATGGACAAGATTCGGTTTTGGGACATGTTAAGTTTAGTTTTATGTTATAGTTAAATTTAGGTTTTGGCTGATGTTTAAGGATAAGTTTAGGGACAGGGTTAGTGACAGGGTGAGGGTTAGAGTTAAGGTTAGAGAGACAGTAAGGATCAGAGTTAGGTTTAGCGACAGTGTTAGGGTTAGGGTTAGGGTTTAGGGTTAGGGTTAGGGTTTAGGATTAGGGTTAGGTTAGGGTTAGGGACAGTGTTAGGGTTAGGTTTGGAGTTGAGTTTAGTTTTAGGTTTCAATTTAGGGCTGGGGTTAGTGTTAGAGTTAGGGTGGCCTCGGATTAGGGAAGGGATAGGGTCAGGCACAGGGATTGGGATATGTTTATGGTTAGGGTTAGGGTTATAAACAGGTTTAAAGTTAGAGTCAGGGTTAGAGACAGGTATGGTTAGGGTTAGGGTCAAGGTACAGGTAAGATTTAGTTTAAGATTAGGACTTTGGGAAGTTTTTGTATGAGGAAGAATTTCACAGAGAAGACACCAGTCTCTGATCTCACTTCCTGGTCATAAATCTTAAAAGAACTTGGAACCCTGGTAACCAGGCAACCACATCATAATGCAGCCCTTTCCCAGCTCACTGTGATGGAGATGCTGGAAATAGTACCATGTTTCCATGATGCGGCCTAGTGGCCTCATGAACTGGCCTCAGAAAAGCCGAAATGGTGAAACTTCACCCATGTTTTAGACTCTGATTTAGGTCTCACACAAGATTCTTCTGGCCGTTGTTTCAGAGGTCAATAATATAACACAGGAAGGCCAAGGGCAGACCAGGCCAGGTTAGACAACCATGCTGATCTCACACTGACTGTCGTCCGACCTCTCATTCCTTGTGTGTGTGTGTGTGTGTGTGTGTGTGTGTGTGTGTGTTTATGTGAGTGTTGGTGGGGAGGGGGAGGATGGTAGAGGGTTTGCTCAGTCTTCTTTTTGAAGGTCCCTCAGTTGTAAGAATAGACTGTTTATTAGAGAATTTTCTTCTTTCTGGAGGTAGGCCTCTATTGCTCTGAAATTGCTTCTTAGGACTGCTTTCGCTGTGTGCATACATTTGGGAACATTGGGTTTTCACTTACTTTAGCCTCAAGGTATTTTTTCATTTCTTCCTTGATGACATTGCTGACCCATTGAGTATCATGTTGCTTAGATCCCATGCTTTTGTGTGTTTTCCCATTATTTTCTTGCAATTGATTTCTAGGTAGATACCAGAGAAGATGCTTGGTACCATTTCAGTCTTCTTGTATCTATGGAGATATGTTTGAGGGTCTAACATGTGACCTATTGTGGAAAATGTCCCGTGTGCCCTTGAAAGGAGTGTATATTGTTCGGATAAGGGGTGAGATGGTCTACAAATATCAATTTAAGTCCTTTAATTCCATTGTTTCTTGGTTGATTTTCTGTCTGGATGATGTATTTGCATGTCATCATCCCCTACTATGACTCACAATGTCTTCATTTATGACTCACCATGTTCGCTTTCAGTGTTAGTTGGTCCTACGTGTGCCATGTATATGATTAGAAGAGTCCCATCCTCTTGTTGGATTGATGGTTTTATCAATATGACATGTACTTTTTGTCACTTGTTATAGCTTTTGTTTTAAAGTCTATGTTATCTGAGTATTGTTTCCCCAGCTTTTTATTTCCCCATTTCCATTGGTAAAACGTATCTTTTTCCATCCCTTCACTTTCAGTCTCTGTGTGTCTTTCGATATGGAGTGAGTGTTGTGGGAAGCATATGTATTATTTTTTTTGTTTCTTTTATCCATTCTGCGACGCCAGGTTTTATTCTAGGTAACACAACTTTCAATCATTATTTTGATGAAATGCTCAATGAGAGGACTTGTTGCATGGTCCTGATAACATGAGAGGCCACCAGGTGCTAAGGCTGCCTTGGAAGTAAGATGGGACACTGTCAGGGCATGAAGTTCCACAGGCCATTCTGCTGGTTGGAACGAAAACGGCCCCCATTTCCATTTGAGCAGGTCAAATGCAATGTGTGACCCTGCCTGACAGACAGTAGGACCTGAAGTTTGAAAGTCAGCATACCCCAGTGTCTCCAGACTCCCTAGGCAATGGGAAAGGTATTTACGATGGTCTAGTAAACAAGGCCACAGGACCCTAGCCTCAACTGGTAGGAAAAAAAGACCCCACCTGAATGCAAATTATGGTTCCCAGACACATTGTTGGAGAGGAGGTAATCCGGCCGCCACCTGGCTTTAGTGGAACAATGCGGCCCTAGCCCTTTCTGTCTGAGAAAGGAGAAACTGCTTGAGTGGGTTGTCAGGAAGCCAGAACATCCAGACAGAGGGTGGAGACCTTGGCCACCCACCCGCAGCGTGCAAATCACAAGTTTCCCTGCCAAAGGCGGGAGACGGATGCCCCACAGCTCGTGCAAGTGGGGCAACATGGACACCAGGCCCTAATGGCAAACGGATGGTGACTTGCCACCTTCCCCCTCACTGCCAGACTGTGAGTGGCACTTGAGACTCCTGGCCCTTCTTGCAGAGGGAGTGAACCCAGGACCCTGTTTGTTGTGCACAACGCCTCAAACCGGTGGCTTTCTTGGAAGAGGAAGTATCCCACCCATGAAAGCTATGGTCACAAGGGCCTCCTGATAGAAAAGTTTACCCAGGCCTTCAGCTCTCCCAGCAGCTCGCCAGGGACCCAAGACCCTCGTGGATGAGGAATGGTCCACCATGCCTACCAGACATACAAGGGCAAGAAGACTCCAGTTCATTTAGGGTGACCAAGTTGACCCATTCCCCACCTAATGCAGAAGGGAAGGGAGACCAAAACCAGCCCCTATGAGTGAATCAATGAAGCTCTGTGCCCCCGCAATAGCACAACACCTACAACCTCTTCTGGTACAAATAAACCTGGCCTAGGTCTCGCCACAGGAGAGGGGGCACCAACTACCCCTGACACATCAAATCCTCTGAACAACTGAGCCAGGGGCCAATAAAAGAAGGCCACTGAAGGGGCAACAGAGAGAGACACACAGTGAGCGAGAGAGACCAAAGACAAAATGACAGAAGGAGACACAGGGAAAAGAAATGGGAGGGGGAGCATAGCATCCAAGACCCAGACCTTGAAAGCCATGGGATGGCCGCTCACCCTGGGAAACACACTGAGACTGTCACACCGAGGCTGTGTTGAGGTGGAATCTTACACATTGGAGTGTGGTCGTGCCGGGGACTGAGGTTCTGTGAGGAGGCGGTGCCCTGTCGGTGGCAATCACGGTGGTGACTAAGTGCATGCCGCCAGGGTCCCAGCAGTGCTATGGTGCTCCGAGCCTCACCCAGATTTCCACCTTGGGGCGACAAGTTGTAGTAGCAGGTACTCTCTCTGCGTGGGTCACGTGCCACTCAGCTTTTCCCATAGAGGTCTTCTGTCCTGCAGTCAGAGGCCTCACACGACTCACAGGGATGTTGGTGTTTTTCTCCATAGTTGAGTCTGCTGTTTTGTTCCGGCTCTTTTCCCCTGTGTGATGGGAGTCCTAGGTAGGATGGAGGATTACCGTGCATTGGGGAAGATTGCGAACGAGGGGCACAGCAGCGAAGACAGGGGCCTTCGTTATGGTGGGTCATGTGATACATCCCTTGGTCCTGGGTCGAGCGACACGACAGAGTGGGTGACTCAATGCACACTTGCAGGGAGACAGACGGTTTTCCTTGAGTCCTTGGACTGTGGTGCCAAGGACGTGCATTGCCCTGACTGGAGAAAGCCGCTGTGAAGTGATGCAGCGAAGGTGGAGACATGCGTAGTGGAAAGCCCTGGTCCAGGGCATTGCGGATGTCGGTGATTGCCCCAAATGGCTGGGAGCTGCTAGCTTGTGGGCAGGAGCAGGGAGAGAGCTGAAGGAGCACCAGCCAGTGGGCGTCGACATGTGGTTGGGGTTGTGAGGCTGTAGGGCAGGGCGGCGAGTTCGCCGATAGCCTGGGGACCAGCAGCGGGTTGAGCGGCGGAAGAGCGGCAACAGGCAGGAGGTATTGCAATGGAGCCCATCGTGGGGTGGTGGCAACAGTAGGGGAAGGCAAAAGCCTGTAGGACGTGGTATTCCAACAGGTCCTCATGCAAGAAATAACCAGACCCGATCATGCTTACGTTCCGGGATCAGACAACATCATCTAATTCAGGGTGGGATTCCCATAGGCACAGGGACTTGACATTGTTTGCCCAAGGGGACCCCTTCCGGCCAGCCTGTTATGTGTGCGTCACCATGCTGGGTGCTCTCACTTAGCGTGTGTGCCAGAGAGCACTCTCCACCAACCTCATCATCCCATGCTGCACGTTTCGCCGTTTCCCCAACCGCTGATCCGGAAGCTGCTGCCGTGAGTAGTGGCCATTCCAGGCTTGCAGTGAGCCTTCTTCATTGGCCATGTCAGGGGCACCGCCGGCCACTGATGCTCCCCTGGTGGTCACACAGTACTGCTAGTGCTGGCCTGCAGGAACTCTCCAGGCCCTGGATGGCTTGCCTCCACACACACAACTGGCTAATCTGCAGTCCCTTGTTCGGGGCAACTGAGGCTTGGGGACTGTCAGAACCCTGGGATTCCAGGCATGGGCATATTGGCCCTGGCCCCGGGACTTGCACCAACAAGTGCCTTGTCACTGGCTCTGACCTGAACTGCTTGCCAGTGTGACCGGCCATAGTCACGGGATGCCAAAAGCACCATCAGGGTTCATCGGGCCCACATCAATGCCACCCTTCTATACACTGCCGTCCACTTTTCCCACGCTATGAACAGGACCCCCACACTCACATGATATTTTCCTATACATCACCTCTCCAAACCCTTTGTGCTGAGCGTTATAATGACAGATGGCTAGAGAGAAAGCAAGACCGAGGCAGAGGGAGACAGACTGAATGAGAGAAGGACAAAGGGAAGAAATTGAAGAGATAGACATAGAAGGAGTGCTATATGAAGAGAGATGCACGACAGGTAGACAGTGCGAGAGACAAACAGATAAAGAAACACACACACCCACAGACACACACACTCAGACATGCACACACACCACACTGAAAGAGAGAACCAGAAGCATGAAGAGACCGAGTGTGAGACAGACACAGCATCGCATACAGAGACAGTGATCTAGGAATAGAAAACAAGTCACTGAGAGACACAGAGAGACAGAGAAAGAGAGAAAGAGGGAGCCGGCAGCGTCATAAACTTTCTATTACTCAGTCTGGAAATGACGCCCCAACATTTTCTTTTCTCTATTCCTTAGAAAAGGGTCCCAAACAATGCCAATTCTTAAAAGGCGGGGCTCACGCAGAGATGTGTGACATGGAAGCAGGCACACTGGGAGCCATGGAGGGGCCGCCCCACACGCAGGCCGAGATAGGTGCTTGGCCCCAAGTCTCAACATAATGGAGTCCCTCGAAAGTTCAGTGCCAGAGGGGACTGTGTTGGAAATGGATTTCATTACAGCCCTCTTGAGATAGAGGCAGGAAACCAATGTGCGTCCCTAGGTGCCAGATCAGACGCAGCCCGTAGGCTGTGTTCTGACCTCTGTTCAGCACATACGTCATCGGTCAGGTCTGCACCCGACAACATGTGACCACAGCCCAGGGTTTCTAGGCACTACACGTGTTCATAATGTGATGACATCTTGAGGTGGAGATGCTAGAACGACCTGTACTACGCACATGGGAAAACTGCGGAGGCCCTGACAGCACATGCTGCTCAGAGTCACATCACTATGAGGAGCGCAAGCCAGCTCTGAACCAAGCTCTGGGTCCTCAAAGCCATGGCCGCGGCTGCACACAGGTTGTCCTGAAACTGTGGCATGGTCAGTGTTAGTGTAACTGGGCGTGGCCTTGTTTTGTGAGGTAGGGTGAGCAATCCCTAACCCAGAGGGACTTTGGGGAGTTTTTGTATGTGGAAGAAGTTCACAGAGGAGACCCCAGTCTGTGATCTCACTTCCTGGTCATAAAGCTTAAAAGAACTTGGAACCCTGGTAACCAGGCAACCACATCATAATGAAGCCCTTTCCCAGCTCACTGTGATGGAGATGCTGGAAATAGTACCATGTTTCCATGCTGCGGCCTAGCGGCCTCAGGCACTGGCCTCAGGAAAGCCGAAATGTTGAAACTTTACCCATGTTTTAGAATCTGATTTAGGTCTCACACAACATTCTTCAGGCCATTGTTTCAGAGGTCAATAATATAACACAGGAAGGCCAAGGGCAGACAAGGCCAGGTTAGAGAATCACGCTGATCTCACACTGACTGTCGTCCACCCTCTCATTGTTTGTGTGTGTGTGTGTGCGTGCGTGTGTGTGAGTGTGCGTGTGTGTGTGTGTGTGTGTGTGTGTGTGTTTATGTGAGTGTTGGTGGAGAGGGGGAGGATGGTAGAGGGTTTGCTCAGTCTTCTTTTTCAAGGTCCCTCAGTTGTAAGAATAGACTGTTTATTAGAGAATTTTCTTCTTTCTGGAGGTAGGCCTCTATTGCTCTGAAATTGCTTCTTAGGACTGCTTTCGCTGTGTGCATACATTTGGGAACATTGTGTTTTCACTTACTTTAGCCTCAAGGTATTTTTTCATTTCTTCCTTGATGACATTGCTGATCCATTGAGTAGCATGTTGCTTAGAACCCATGCCTCTGTGTGTTTTCCCATTATTTTCTTGCATTTGATTTCTAGTTAGATACCAGAGAAGATGCTTGGTACCATTTCAGTCTTCTTGTATCTATGGAGATATGTTTCACGGTCAAACATGTGACCTATTGTGGAAAATGTCCCGTGTGCCCTTGAAGGGAAAGTATATTGTTCGGATAAGGGGTGAGATGGTCTACAAATATCAATTTAAGTTCTTTAATTCCATTGTTTCTTGGTTGATTTTCTGTCTGGATGATGTACTTGCATGTCCTCATCCCCTACTATGACTCTCAATGTCTTCATTTATGACTCACCATGTTTGCTTTCAGTGTTAGTAGGTCCTACTTGTGCCATGTATATGATTAGAAGAGTCTAATCCTCTTGTTGGATTGATGGTTTTATCAATATGACATGTACTTTTTGTCACTTGTTATAGCTTTTGTTTTAAAGTCTATGTTATCTGAGTATTGTTCCCCAGCTTTTTATTTCCCCATTTCCATTGGTAAAACGTATCTTTTTCCATCCCTTCACTTTAAGTCTCTGTGTGTCTTTCGATATGGAGTGACATTTGTGGGAAGCATATGTATTATTTTTTTGGTGTCTTTTATCCATTCTGCGACACCAGTTTTTTTTCTAGGTGACGCAACTTTCAATTATTATTTTGATGATGAAACGCTCAATGAGAGGATTTGTTTCATGGTCCTGATAAAATGAGAGGCCAACAGGTGCTAAGGCTGCCTTGGAAGTAGGATGGGACACTGTCAGGGCATGAAGGTCTGCAGGCCATTCTGCTGGTTGGAAGGAACACGGCCCCCATTTCCATTTGAGCAGGTCGCATGCAATGTATGACCCTGCCTGACAGACAGTTGGACCTGAAGTTTGAAAGTCAGCATAGCCCGGTGTCCCCAGACTCTCTAGGCAATGGGAAACATATTTATGATGGTCTAGTAAGCAAGGCCACAGGACCCTAGCCTCAACTGTTAGGAAAAAAAGACCCCACCTGAATGCAAATTATCGGTCCCAGACACATTGTTGGAGAGGAGGTAATCGGCCCGCCACCTAGATTGAGTGGAATAATGCGGCCCTAGCCCTTTCTGTGTGAGAAAGGAGAAACAGCTTGAGTGGGTTGTCAGGAACCCAGAACATCCTGACAGAGGGTGGAGACCTTGGCCACCCATCAGCAGTGTGCATATCACAAGTTTCCCTGCCAAAGGCGTGAGACCAATGCCCCAGAGCTCATGCAAGTGGGACAACATGGACACTAGGCACTACTGGCAAAAGGATGGTGATTTGCCACCCGCTCCCTAGGTGCCAGACAGTGAGTGGCACTTGAGACTCCTGGCCCTTGTTGCAGAGGGAGTGAACCCAGGACCCTGTTTGTTGTGCACAACGCCTCAAACCGGTGGCTTTCTTGGAAGACGAAGTATCCCGCCCATGAAAGCTATGGTTACAAGGGCCTCCTGATAGAAAAGTTTACCCAGGCCTTCAGCTTGCCCAGCAGCTCGCCAGGGACCCAAGACCCTCTTGGTTGAGGAATGGTCCACCATGCCTACCAGACATAAAAGGGAAAGAAGACCCTAGTTCATTTAGGGTGACCAAGTTGTCCCATTCCCCACCTAATGCAGAAGGGAAGGGAGACCTAAACCAGCCCCTATGAATGGATCAATGAGGCTCTGTGCCCCCGCAATAGCACAACACCTACAACCTCTTCTGGTACAAATAAACCTGGCCTAGGTCTCGCCACAGGAGAGGGGGTCTCCAACTTCCCCTGACACATCAAATCCTCTGAACAACTGAGCTAAGAGCCAATAAAAGAAGGCCACTGAAGGGGCAACAGAGTGAGACACACAGGGAGCGAGAGAGACCCGCAGACAAAATGACAGAAGGAGAAACAGGGAGAAGGAATGGGAGGGGGAGCATAGCATCCAAGACCCAGAGCTTGACAGCCATGGGATGGCCACTCACCCTGGGAAACACTCTGAGACAGTCACACCGAGGCTGTGTTGAGGTGGAATCTTACACATTGGAGTGTGGTCGTGCCGGGGACTGGTGTCCTGTGAGGAGACGGTGCCCTGTCGGTGGCAATCACGGTGGTGACTAAGTGCATGCCGCCAGGGTCCCAGCAGTGAGATGGTGCTCGGAGCCTCACCCCGATTTCCTCCTTGGGGCGACAAGTTGTAGTAGCAGGTACTCTCTGTGCGTGGGTCACTTGCCTCTGAGCTTTTCCCATAGAGGTCTTCTTTCCTGCAGTCAGAGGCCTCACACGACTCACAGGGGTGTTGGTGTTTTTCTCCATAGTTGAGTCTGCTGTTTTGGTCCGGCTCTTTTCCCCTGTGTGATGGGAGTCCTAGGTAGGATGGAGGATTACCGTGCATTGGGGGAGATTGCGAACGAGGGGCACAGCAACGAAGACAGGGGCCTTCGTTAGGGTGGGTCATGTGATACATCCCTTGGTCCTTGGTCCAGCAACAGACAGCGTGGGTGACTCAATGCACACTTGCAGGGAGACAGACGGTTTTCCTTGAGTCCTTGGTCTGCGGTGCCAAGGACGTGCATTGCCCTGAGTGGAGAAAGCCGCCGTGAGGTGTATTGTGATCAGTAAGAATGGGGGATTGTGATCAGGAAACTAGGGGAATTGTGATCAGGAAGCCAGAGGAATTGTGATCAGGAAGCAAAGGGCATTGTGATCAGTAGGCAAGGGGTATTGTGATCAGGTACCGTGATGTGTAAGACGGGGCATTCTGATAAGCAAACAGGGGCAATGTGATCAGGAAGAAAGGGGCAGTGGGATCAGCAAGCAGGGAGAATTTTAATCACTAATCAGGGGGTATTGTGATCACAAACAAGGGTCATTATGATCAAGAGCAAGGGGCATTGTGATCACAAAGTATGGGGCATTGTGATCACTAAGAATGGGGATTGTGATGAGCAAGCAAGGGGAATTGTAATCATGAAGCAAAGGGCATTGTAATCATTAGGCAAGGGTATTGTGATCAGTGAACAAGAGGTATGTGATGTGTAAACAGGGGGCATTCTGAAAAGTAAGCAGTGGGCATTGTGATCAGGAAAAAAGGGGCATTGTGATCAGTAACTGGGTTATTGTGATCAATAAGAATGTGGAGTTGTGATCAGGAAACAAAGGAGATTGTAATCAGTAGGCAAGGGGTATAGTGACAGGTGAACAAGGGGTACTGTGATGTGTAAACTGGGGGCATTCTGATAAGTAAGCAGGGGTCATTGTGATCAGAAAGAAAGGGGCATTGTGATCAGTATGCAGGGAGCATTGTAATCACTAATGAGGGGGTATTGTGATCACAAACAAGGGTCATTATGATCAAGAACAAGGGGCTTTGTGATCACAAAGCAGGGGGTATTGTGCTCAGTTAGGATGTGGAATTGTGATCAGGAAGTAGAGGAATTGTGATCAGGAAGCAAGAGGTATTGTGATCAGGAAGCAAAGGGCATTGTGATCAGTAGGCAAAGGGTTTTGTGATCGGTGAACAAGGGGTACTGTGACGTGTAAACAGGGGATATTCTGAAAACTAAGCAGGCAGCATTGTGATCAGTAAAAGGGGGCACTGTGATCAGGAACAAACTGGCATTTTGACCAGTAAGCCGGGAGCATTGTAATCACTAATCAGGGGGTATTGTGATCAGAAACAGGGGTCATTATGATCAAGTACAAGCGACATTGTGATCAGTAAAGATGCGGCATTGTGATCACAATGCAGGGGCATTGTTATCATTAACGGGGGTACTGTGATCAGTAAGGATGGGGGATTGTGATCAGGAAATAAGGGGAATTGTGATCAGGAAGCAAGAGGCATTGTGATCAGGAACCAAAGGGCATTGTGAGCAGTAAGCACGGAATATTGTAATCACTAAACATGAGGTATTGTGATCAGAAACAGGGGTCATTATGATCAAGAACAAGCGGCATTGTGATCAGTAAAGAAGGGGCATTGTGATCACAAAGCAGGGGGCATTGTGATCAGTAAAAGGGGGCAGTGTGTTCCGGAACAAAGGGGCATTTTGACCAGTAAGCAGGGAGCATTGTAATCACTAATCAGAGGGTATCGTGACCACAAACAAGGGTCATTATTATCAAGAGCAAGGGGCATTGCGATCAGGAAGAATGGGGGATTGTGATCAGGAACCCATGGAATTGTGATCAGGAAGCAAAGGGCATTGTGATCATTAGGCAAGGGCTATCGTGATCAGTGAACAAGAGGTATGTGATGTGTAAACAGGGCGTATTCTGAAAATTAAACAGGGGGCACTGAGATCAGTATCGGGGGTATTGTGATCAGTAAGGATGGGGGATTGTGATCAGGACGCAAGGGCAATTGTGATCAGGAAGCCACAGTTATTGTGATCAGGAAACAAAGGGCATTGTGATCAGTAGGCAAGGGGTATTTTAATCAGTGAACAACGCGTACTGTGATGTGTAAACAGGGGGCAATGAGATCAGGAAGAAAGGGCCATTGTGATCAGTAAGCAGGGAGCATTTTAATCACTCATCAGGGGGTATTGTTATCAGAAACAGTGGTCATTATGATTAAGAACAAGGGGCATTGTGATCACAAAGCAGGGGGTATTGTGATCAGTAACACGGGGCATTGTGATCACTAAAGATGGGGGATTGTGATCAGGAAGCAAGGGGAATTGTGATCAGGAAGCAAGAGGCATTGTGATCAGGAAGCAAAGGGCATTGTGAGAAGTAGGCAAGGGGTATTGTGATCAGAGAACAAGGGGTACTGTGATGTGTAACAGGGGGCATTCTGAAAAGTAAGCAGGGGGCATTGTGGTCAGTAAAAGGGGGCATTTTGATCAGGAAGAATGGGGCATTGTGATCAGTAAGCAGGGAGCATTCTAATCACTAATCAGGGGGTATTGTGATCAGAAACAAGGGGCATTATGTCAAGAACAAGGGGCATTGTGATAAAAAAACAAGGGGCATTGTGATCACAAAGCAGGGGTCACTGTGATCAGTAACGGGGTATTGTGATCAGTAAGAATGGGGGATTTTGATGCCCCCTGATTTGTTATCACAATGCCCCTTGCTCTTGATCATAATGACCCTTGTTTGTGGTCACAATGCACCCTGAATAGTAATTACAATGCTCCCTGCTTAATGGTCAAAATGCCCTTTTTCTCCTGATCACAATGCCCCTGCTTACTTATCAGAATTCCCCCTGTTTACACATCACAGTACCCCTTGTTCTCTGATCACAATACCCCTTGCCTACTGCTCACAGTAACTCTTGCTTCCTGATCACTATTCCCCTTGCTTCATGATCACAATTCACCTTTCTTCATGATCACATTGCCCCCTGCATGCTTATCAGAATGCCCCGTCTTTACACATCATGTTACCCCTTGTTCCCTGATCGCAATACGCCTTGCCTACTGGTCACAACGCCCTTTGCTTCCTGATCAAAATTCCCCTTGCTTCCTGATCACAATCCCCCATCCTTAGTGATCACAATGCCCCCTGTTACTGATGACAATGCCCCCTGCTTTGTGATCACAATGCCCCTTGTTCTGAATCATAATGGCCCATGTTTGTGATCAAAATACCACCCAATTAGTGTTTACAATGCTCCCTGCTTACTGTTCAAAATGCCCCTTTATTCCTGATCAAAATTCCCCCTTTTAATGATCACAATGACCCCTGCTTACTTTTCAGAATGTCCCCTGGTTACACATCACAATACCCCTTGCCTACTGAACACAATGCCTTTTGCTCCTGAGCACAATACCTCCTGCTTCCTGATCTCAATTCCCCTTACTTCCTGATCACAATCGCCCATCCTTACTGTTCACAATACCCCCTGTTACTGATCACAATGCCCCTTGCTTTGTGATTACAATGCCTATTGTTCTTAATCATAACGACCCCTGTTTGTGATCAAAATACCACCTAATTAGTGATTACAATGCTCCCTGCTAACTGGTCAAAATGCCCCTTTCTTTCTGATCACAATGCGCCTGGTGACTTTTCAGAATGCCCCCTGTTTACACATCACAGTACCCCTTGTTGACTGATCACAATATCCCTTCCCAAGTGATCACAATGCCCTTAGCTTCCGGATCACATTACCTCAGCTTCCTGATCAAAATTCCCCTTGCCTACTGATCACAATGCCCTTTGCTTCCTGAAAACAATAACTATTGCTTCCTGATCACAATTACCCTTGCTTCCTGATCACAATACCCCTGTTACTGATCACAATGTCCCTGTTTTGTGATCACAAAGACCCTTCATTACTGATCACAATGCCGCTTGTTCTTGATCATAATGAACCCTGTTTCTGATCACAATACCCCCTGATTAATGATTACAATGCTCCCTGCTTACTACTCACAATGTCCCTTTCTTCCTGATCACATTGTCCCCTGTTTACACATGCAGTACGCGTTCTTCATTGATCACAATACCCCTTGCGTACTGATCACAATGCCCTTTGCTTCCTGATCACAATACCTCTTGCTTCGTGATCACAATTCCGCTATTTCCTGTTCACAATTCCCCATCCTTACTGATCACAATGCCCCCTGCTTTGTGATCACAATGCCACTTGCTCTTGATCATAATGACACTTGTTGTGATCACAAACCCCTTCATTAGTGATTACAATGCTCCCTTCTTTCTGCTCAAAATGCCCCTTTTTTCCTGATCACAATGCCCCCTGCTTTGTGATCACAATACCCCTTCTTTACTGTACACATTGCCGCTTGTTCTTGATCATAATGACCCCTGTTTCTGATCACAATACCTCCTGTATAGTGATTACAATATTCCGTGCTTACTGATCACAATGCCGCTTTCTTCCTGATCACAATGCCCTTGCTTACTTATCAGAATGCCCCAGTTTACACATCACAGTACCCTTGATCAAATATCACAATACCCCTTGCCTACTGCTCACAATGCTCTTTGCTTCCTGATCACAATTCCCCTTACTTCCTGATCAAAATCCCCCATTCTTACTGATCACAATACCCCGTTACTGATCCCAATGCCCCCTGCATTGTGATCACAATGCCCCTTGTTTTTTTATCACAATGCCCCTTGTTCTTGACCATAATGCCCCTTGTTTCTGATCACAATACCCCCTGATTGGTGATTAGAATGCTCCCTGCTTACTGATCACAATGCCCCATTCTTCCTGATCAAAATGCCCCCTTTTGCTGTCCACAATGCCCCCTGCTTACTTTTCAGAATGCCCCCTGTTACACATCACAATACCCCTTGTTCGCTGATCACAATACCCCTTGCCTACTTCTCACAATGCCCTTTGCTTCCTGATCACAATGCCTCTTGCTTCCTGATCACAATCCCCCATCTTTAGTGATCACAATGCCCCGTGTTACTGATCACAATACCCCCTGCTTTGTGATCACAATGCCCCTTGTTCTTAATCATAAAGACCACTGTTTCTGATAACAATACCCCCTGATGAGTGATTAAAATGCTCCCTGCTTACTGATCACAGTGGCCCTTTCTTCCTGATCACATTGCCCCCTGTTTACACATCACAGTACGCATTGTTGACTGATCAAAATACCCCTTGCCTACTGATCACAATGCCCTTTGTTTCCTGATCACAATAACTGTGGCTTCCTGATCAAAATTGCCCTTGCCTCCTGATCACAATCCCCCATCCTTACTGATCACAATACCCCCGATACTGATCTCAGTGCCCCCTGCTTAATTTTCAGAATACGCCCTGTTTACACATCACATACCTCTTGTAAACTGATCACGATAGCCCTTGGTAATGATCACAATGCCCTTTGCTTCCTGATCACAATATATCTTGCTTCCTGATCACAATTCCCTGGGTTCCTGATCACAATCCCCCATTCTTCCTGATTGCAATGCCCCTTGCTCTTGATAATAATGACCCTTGTTTGTGGTCACGATACCCTCTGATTAGTGATTACAATGCTCCCTGCTTACTGGTCAAAATGCCCCTTTGTTCCGGATCACACTGCCCCCTTTTACTGATCACAATGCCCCCTGCTTTGTGATCACAATGCCCCTTCTTTACTGATCACAATGCCGCTTGTTCTTGATCATAATGACCCCTCTTTCTGTTCACAATACCTCATGTTTAGTGATTACAATATTCCGTGCTTAGTGCTCACAATGCCCTTTGGTTCCTGATCACAATGCCTCTTGCTTCCTGATCACAATTCCCCTTATTTCCTGATCACAATCCCCCATCCTTACTGATCACAATACCCCCGTTAATGATAACAATGCCCCTGCATTGTGATCACAATGCCCCGTCTTTACTGATCACAATGTCGCTTGTACTTGATCATAATGACCCGTATTTCTGATCACAATTCCCCCTGATTAGTGATTACAATGCTCCCTGCTTACTGGTCAAAATGCCCATTTGTTCCTGATCACATTGCCACCTTTTCTGATCACTATGCATCCTGCATACTTTATAGAATATCCCCTGTTTACAGACCACAGTACCCCTTATTCACCGATCACAATACCCCTTGCCTACTGATGCCAATGCCCTTTGCTTCCTCATCACAATCCCCCATCCTTAAGGATCACTATGCCCCCTGTTACTGATCACAATGCCCCTGCTTTGTGATCACAATGCCCCTTGTTCTTAATCATAATGACCCCTTTTTTGATCACAATCCCCCCAAATTAGTGATTATAATGCTCCCTGCTTACTGGTCAAAATGCCCCTTTGTTCCTGATCACAATGCCCCCTTTTACTGATCACAATGCCCGCTGCTTACTTTTCAGAATGCCCCCTGTTTACACATCACAGTACCACTTGTTCACTGATCACAATACCCCTTGCCAACTGATCACAATGCCCATTGATTCCTGATCACAATACCTCTGGCTTTCTGATCACAATTCCCCTTCCTTCCTGATCACAATACCCCCGTTAATGATCACAAAGTGCCTGCTTTGTGATCACAATGCCCGTTCTTTACTGATCACAATGCTACTTGTTCTTGATCATAATGACCCCTGTTTCTGATCACAATACCCCCTGATTAGTGGTTACAATGCTCACTGCTTACTGGTCAAAATGCCCCTTTGTTCTGGATAACAAT
Organism: Hipposideros larvatus; assembly: GCA_031876335.1. NCBI lineage: Eukaryota > Metazoa > Chordata > Mammalia > Chiroptera > Hipposideridae > Hipposideros > Hipposideros larvatus. Next base: position 68,295,926 of record CM063100.1, read on the forward strand.
GCCCCCTTTTACTGAACACAATGCCCCCTGCTTTGTGATCACAATGCCCCTTTCTTCCTGATCACAATGACCCCTGCGTACTTATCAGAATGCCCCCAGTTTACACATCACAGTACCCCTTGTTCACCTATCACTATACCCCTTGCCTACTGATCACAATGTCCTTTGTTTCCTGATCACAACTCCACATTCTTATTGATCACAATAACCCAGTTACTGATCACAATGCCCCTTTTTTCCTGATCACAATGCCCACTGCTTACTTTTCAGAATGCCCCCTGTTTACACATCACATTACCCCTTGTTCACTGATCACAATACCCCTTGCCTACTGGTCACAATGCCTTTTCTTCCTGATCACAATCCCTCTTGCTTCCTGATCACTATTCCCCTTGCTTCCTGATCACAATCTCCCATCTTTACTGATCACAATTCCCTCTGCATTGTGATCACAGTGCCCCTTGCTCTTGATCATGAAGACCCCTGTTTCGGATCACAATACCCCTGATTGGTGATTACAATGCTGCCTGCTTACTGATCACAATGACCCTATCTTCCTGATCACAACACCCCCTGCTTACTTTTCAGAATGCACCTGTTTACACATCACAGTACCCGTGGTTCACTGATCACAATACCCCTTGCCTACTGATCACAATGCCCCTTGCTTCCTGATCACAATCCCTCTTGCTTCCTGATCACAAATCCCCTTACTTCCTGATCACAATTCCCCATCATTACTGATCACAATGCACCCTGCTTTGTGATCACAATGCCCCTTGCTCTTGATCATAATGACCCTTGTTTGTAGTCACAATGCACCCTGAATAGTAATTACAATGCTCCCTGCTTAATGGTCAAAATTCCCCTTTTCTCCTGATCACAATGCCCCTGCTTACTTATCAGAATGCCCCCTGTTTACACATCACAGTACCCCTTGTTCTCTGATCACAATACCCCTTGCCTACTGCTCACAATGCCCTTTGCTTCCTGATCACGATAACTCTTGCTTCCTGATCAAAATTCCCCTTGCTTCCTGATCACAATGCCTCTTGCTTCCTGATCACAATTCCCCTTGCTTCCTGATCACAATCCCCCATCTTTAGTGATCACAATGCCCCGTGTTACTGATCACAATACCCCCTGCTTTGTGATCACAATGCCCCTTGTTCTTAATCATAAAGACCACTGTTTCTGATAACAATACCCCCTGATGAGTGATTAAAATGCTCCCTGCTTACTGATCACAATGGCCCTTTCTTCCTGATCACATTGCCCCCTGTTTACACATCACAGTACGCATTGTTCACTGATCAAAATACCCCTTGCCTACTGATCACAATGCCCTTTGTTTCCTGATCACAATAACTGTGGCTTCCTGATCACAATTGCCCTTGCCACCTGATCACAATCCCCCATCCTTACTGATCACAATACCCCCGATACTGATCTCAGTGCCCCCTGCTTAATTTTCAGAATACGCCATGTTTACACATCACATACCTCTTGTAAACTGATCACGATAGCCCTTGGTAATGATCACAATGCCCTTTGCTTCCTGATCACAATATATCTTGCTTCCTGATCACAATTCCCTGGGTTCCTGATCGTAATGCCCCATTCTTCCTGATCGCAATGCCCCTTGCTCTTGATAATAATGACCATTGTTTGTGGTCACGATACCCTCTGATTAGTGATTACAATGCTCCCTGCTTACTGGTCAAAATGCCACTTTGTTCCGGATCACACTGCCCCCTTTTACTGATCACAATGCCCCCTGCTTTGTGATCACAATGCCCCTTCTTTACTGATCACAATGCCGCTTGTTCTTGATCATAATGACCCCTGTTTCTGATCACAATACCTCATGTTTAGTGATTACAATATTCCGTGCTTAGTGCTCACAATGCCCTTTGGTTCCTGATCACAATGCCTCTTGCTTCCTGATCACAATTCCCCTTATTTCCTGATCACAATCCCCCATCCTTACTGATCACAGTACCCCCGTTAATGATAACAATGCCCCTGCATTGTGATCACAATGCCCCGTCTTTACCGATCACAATGTCGCTTGTACTTGATCATAATGACCCCTGTTTCTGATCACAATACCCCCTGATTAGTGATTACAATGCTCCCGGCTTACTGGTCAAAATGCCAGTTTGTTCCTGATCACAGTGCCCCCTTTTACTGATCACAATGCTGCCTGCTTAGTTTTCAGAATATCCCCTGTTTACACGTCACAGTACCCCTTGTTCACCGATCACAAAACCCTTTGCCTACTGATCACAATGCCCTTTGCTTCCTGATCACAATACCTCTTGCTTCCTGATCACAATTCCTCTACTTCCTGATCACAATTCCACATCCTAACTGAGCACAACACCCCCTGCTTTGTGATCACAAAGCCCCTTGCTCTTGATCATAATGACCCTTGTTTGTGAACACAATACCCCCTAATTAGTGATTACAATGCTCCCTGCATACTGATCACAATGCCCCTTTCTTCCTGATCACAATGACCCCTGCTTACTTATCAGAATGCCCCCAGTTTACACATCACAGTACCCCTTGTTCACCTATCACTATACCCCTTGCCTACTGATTACAATGTCCTTTGTTTCCTGATCACAACTCCACATTCTTATTGATCACAATAACACAGTTACTGATCACAATGCCCCTTTTTTCCTGATCACAATGCCCACTGCTTACTTTTCAGAATGCCCCCTGTTTACACATCACAGTACCCCTTGTTCACTGATCACAATACCCCTTGGCTACTGATCACAATGCCTTTGCTTCCTGATCACAATCCCTCTTGCTTCCTGATCACAATTCCCCTTGCTTCCTGATCACAATCTCCCATCTTTACTGATCTCAATGCCCACTGCATTGTGATCACAGTGCCCCTTGCTCTTGATCATGAAGACCCCTGTTTCTGATCACAATACCCCTGATTAGTGATTACAATGCTCCCTGCTTACTGATCACAATGACCCTTTCTTCCTGATCACAACGCCCCCTGCTTACTTTTCAGAATGCACCCTGTTTACACATCACAGAACCCGTTGTTCACTGATCACAATACCCCTTGCCTACTGATCACAATGCCCCTTGCTTCCTGATCACAAATCCCCTTACTTCCTGATCACAATCCCCCATCCTTACTGATCACAATACCCCCGTTAATGATAACAATGCCCCTGCATTGTGATCACAATGCCCCGTCTTTACTGATCACAATGTCGCTTGTACTTGATCATAATGACCCGTGTTTCTGATCACAATTCCCCCTGATTAGTGATTACAATGCTCCCTGCTTACTGGTCAAAATGCCCATTTGTTCCTGATCACATTGCCACCTTTTCTGATCACTATGCATCCTGCATACTTTATAGAGTATCCCCTGTTTACAGACCACAGTACCCCTTATTCACCGATCACAATACCCCTTGCCTACTGATGCCAATGCCCTTTGCTTCCTCATCACAATCCCCCATCCTTAAGGATCTCTATGCCCCCTGTTACTGATCACAATGCCCCTGCTTTGTGATCACAATGCCCCTTGTTCTTAATCATAATGACCCCTGTTTTTGATCACAATCCCCCCAAATTAGTGATTAAAATGCTCCCTGCTTACTGGTCAAAATGCCCCTTTGTTCCTGATCACAATGCCCCCTTTTACTGATCACAATGCCCGCTGCTTACTTTTCAGAATGCCCCCTGTTTACACATCACAGTACCCCTGGTTCACTGATCACAATACCCCTTGCCAACTGATCACAATGCCCATTGATTCCTGATCACAATACCTCTGGCTTTCTGATCACAATGCCCCTTTCTTCCTGATCACAATGACCCCTGCATACTTATCAGAATGCCCCCAGTTTACACATCACAGTACCCCTTGTTCACCTATCACTATACCCCTTGCCTACTGATCACAATGTTCTTTGTTTCCTGATCACAACTCCACATTCTTATTCATCACAATAACCCAGTTACTGATCACAATGCCCCTTTTTTCCTGATCACAATGCCCACTGCTTACTTTTCAGAATGCCCCCTGTTTACACATCACATTACCCCTTGTTCACTGATCACAATACCCCTTGCCTACTGGTCAAAATGCCTTTTCTTCCTGATCACAATCCCTCTTGCTTCCTGATCACAATTCCCCTTGCTTCCTGATCACAATCTCCCATCTTTACTGATCACAATTCCCTCTGCATTGTGATCACAGTGCCCCTTGCTCTTGATCATGAAGACCCCTGTTTCTGATCACAATACCCCTGATTGGTGATTACATTGCTCCCTGCTTACTGATCACAATGACCCTATCTTCCTGATCACAACACCCCCTGCTTACTTTTCAGAATGCACCCTGTTTACACATCACAGTACCCGTTGTTCACTGATCACAATACCCCTTGCCTACTGATCACAATGCCCCTTGCTTCCTGATCACAATCCCTCTTGCTTCCTGATCACAAATCCCCTTACTTCCTGATCACAATTCCCCATCATTACTGATCACAATGCCCCCTGGTTTGTGATCACAATGCCCCTTGCTCTTGATCATAATGACCCTTGTTTGTAGTCACAATGCACCCTGAATAGTAATTACAATGCTCCCTGCTTAATGGTCAAAATTCCCCTTTTCTCCTGATCACAATGCCCCTGCTTACTTATCAGAATGCCCCCTGTTTACACATCACAGTACCCCTTGTTCTCTGATCACAATACCCCTTGCCTACTGCTCACAATGCCCTTTGCTTCCTGATCACGATAGCTCTTGCTTCCTGATCAAAATTCCCCTTGCTTCCTGATCACAATTCACCTTTCTTCCTGATCACATTGCCCCCTGCATGCTTATCAGAATGCCCCATCTTTACACATCACGTTACCCCTTGTTCCCTGATCGCAATACGCCTTGCCTACTGGTCACAATGCCCTTTGCTTCCTGATCAAAATTCCCCTTGCTTCCTGATCACAATCCCCCATCCTTAGTGATCACAATGCCCCCTGTTACTGATGACAATGCCCCCTGCTTTGTGATCACAATGCCCCTTGTTCAGAATCATAATGGCCCATGTTTGTGATCACAATACCACCCAATTAGTGATTACAATGCTCCCTGCTTACTGGTCAAAATGCCCCTTTATTCCTGATCAAAATTCCCCCTTTTAATGATCTCAATGACCCCTGCTTACTTTTCAGAATGTCCCCTGTTTACACATCACAATATCCCTTGCCTACTGAACACAATGCCTTTTGCTCCTGAGCACAATACCTCTCGCTTCCTGATCTCAATTCCCCTTACTTCCTGATCACAATCCCTCATCCTTACTGTTCACAACACCCACTGTTACTGATCACAATGCCCCTTGCTTTGTGATTACAATGCCCCTTGTTCTTAATCATAATGACCTCTGTTTGTGATCAAAATACCACCTAATTAGTGATTACAATGCTCCCTGGTAACTGGTCAGAATGCCCCTTTCTTTCTGATCACAATGCGCCTGGTGACTTTTCAGAATGCCCCCTATTTACACATCACAGTACCCCTTGTTGACTGATCACAATATCCCTTCCCAAGTGATCAAAATGCCCATAGCTTCCTGATCACATTACCTCAGCTTACTGATCAAAATTCCCCTTGCCTACTGATCACAATGCCCTTTGCTTCCTGAAAACAATAACTATTGCTTCCTGATCACAATTACCCTTGCTTCCTGATCACAATACCCCTGTTACTGATCACAATGCCCCTGCTTTGTGATCACAATGACCCTTCTTTACTGATCACAATGCCGCTTGTTCTTGATCATAATGAACCCTGTTTCTGATCACAATACCCCCTGATGAATGATTACAATGCTCCCTGCTTACTACTCACAATGTCCCTTTCTTCCTGATCACATTGCCCCCTGTTTACACATGCAGTACGCGTTCTTCGTTGATCACAATACCCTTGCGTATTGATCACAATGCCCTTTACTTCCTGATCACAATACCTCTTGCTTCGTGATCACAATTCCGCTATTTCCTGTTCACAATTCCCTATCCTTACTGATCACAATGCCCCCTGCTTTGTGATCACAATGCCATTTGCTCTTGATCATAATGACACTTGTTGTGATCACAAACCCCTTCATTAGTGATTACAATGCTCCCTGCTTTCTGCTCAAAATGCCCCTTTTTTCCTGATCACAATGCCCCCTGCTTTGTGATCACAATACCCCTTCTTTACTGATCACATTGCCGCTTGTTCTTGATCATAATGACCCCTGTTTCTGATCACAATACCTCCTGTATAGTGATTACAATATTCCGTGCTTACTGATCACAATGCCGCTTTCTTCCTGATCACAATGCCCCTGCTTACTTATCAGAATGCCCCCTGTTTACACATCACAGTACCCTTGATCAATTATCACAATACCCCTTGCCTACTGCTCACAATGCTCTTTGCTTCCTGATCACAATGACTCTTGCTTCCTGATCACAATTCCCCTTACTTCCTGATCAAAATACCCCATTCTTACTGATCACAATACCCCGTTACTGATCACAGTGACCCCTGCTTTGTGATCACAATGCCCCTTGTTTTTTGATCACAATGCCCCTTGTTCTTGACATAATGCCCCTTGTTTCTGATCACAATACCCCCTGATTAGTGATTAGAATGCTCCCTGCTTACTGATCACAATGCCCCATTCTTCCTGATCAAAATGCCCCCTTTTACTGACCACAATGCCCCCTGCTTACTTTTCAGAATGCCCCCTGTTACACATCACAGTACCCCTTGTTCACTGATCACAAACCCCTTGCCTACTTCTCACAATGCCCTTTGCTTCCTGATCACAATGCCTCTTGCTTCCTGATCACAATTCCCCTTGCTTCCTGATCACAATCCCCCATCTTTAGTGATCACAATGCCCCGTGTTACTGATCACAATACCCCCTGCTTTGTGATCACAATGCCCCTTGTTCTTAATCATAATGACCACTGTTTCTGATAACAATACCCCCTGATGAGTGATTAAAATGCTCCCTGCTTACTGATCACAATGGCCCTTTCTTCCTGATCTCATTGCCCCCTGTTTACACATCACAGTACGCGTTGTTCACTGATCAAAATACCCTTTGCCTACTGATCACAATGCCCTTTGTTTCCTGATCACAATAACTGTGGCTTCCTGATCACAATTGCCCTTGCGTCCTGATCACAATCCCCCATCCTTACTGATCACAATACCCCCGATACTGATCTCAGTGCCCCCTGTTTAATTTTCAGAATACGCCCTGTTTACACATCACATACCTCTTGTTCACTGATCACGATAGCCCTTGCCTAATGATCACAATGCCCTTTGCTTCTTGATCACAATATATCTTGCTTCCTGATCACAATTCCATGGGTTCCTGATCACAATCCCCCGTTCTTCCTGATCGCAATGCCCCTTGCTCTTGATAATAATGACCCTTGTTTGTGGTCACGATACCCTCTGATTAGTGATTACAATGCTCCCTGCTTACTGGTCAAAATGCCCCTTTGTTCCGGATCACACTGCCCCCTTTTACTGATCACAATGCCCACTGCTTTGTGTTCATAATTCCCCTTCTTTACTGATCACAATGCCGCTTGTTCTTGATCATAATGACCCCTGTTTGTGATCACAATACCTCATGTTTAGTGATTACAATATTCCGTGCTTACTGCTCACAATGCCCTTTGGTTCCTGATGACAATGCCTCTTGCTTCCTGATCAGAATTCCCCTTATTTCCTGATCACAATCCCCCATCCTTACTGATCACAGTACCCCCGTTAATGATAACAATCCCCCTGCATTGTGTTCACAATGCCCCGTCTTTACTGATCACAATGTCGCTTGTACTTGATCATAATGACCCCTGTTTCTGATCACAATACCCCCTGATTAGTGATTACAATGCTCCCGGCTTACTTGTCAAAATGCCAGTTTGTTCCTGATCATAGTGCCCCCTTTTACTGATCACAATTCTGCCTGCTTAGTTTTCAGAATATCCCCTGTTTACACGTCACAGTACCCCTTGTTCACCGATCACAAAACACTTTGCCTACTGATCACAATGCCCTTTGCTTCCTGATCACAATACCTCTTGCTTCCTGATCACAATTCCCCTTCCTTCCTGATCACAATACCCCCGTTAATGATCACAAAGCGCCTGCTTTGTGATCACAATGCCCGTTCTTTACTGATCACAATGCTACTTGTTCTTGATCATAATGACCCCTGTTTCTGATCACAATACCCCCTGATTAGTGGTTACAATGCTCGCTGCTTACTGGTCAAAATGCCCCTTTGTTCTGGATAACAATGCCCCCTTTTACTGAACACAATGCCCCCTGCTTTGTGATCACAATGCCCCTTTTCCTGATCACAATGACCCCTGCTTACTTATCAGAATGCCCCCAGTTTACACATCACAGTACCCCTTGTTCACCTATCACTATACCCCTTGCCTACTGATAACAATGTCCTTTGTTTCCTGATCACAACTCCACATTCTTATTGATCACAATAACCCAGTTACTGATCACAATGCCCCTTTTTTCCTGATCACAATGCCCACTGCTTACTTTTCAGAATGCCCCCTGTTTACACATCACATTACCCCTTGTTCACTGATCACAATACCCCTTGCCTACTGATCACAATGCCCCTTGCTTCCTGATCACAATCCCTCTTGCTTCCTGATCACAAATCCCCTTACTTCCTGATCACAATTCCCCATCATTACTGATCACAATGCCCCCTGCTTTGTGATCACAATGCCCCTTGCTCTTGATCATAGTGACCCTTGTTTGTAGTCACAATGCACCCTGAATAGTAATTACAATGCTCCCTGCTTAATGGTCAAAATTCCCCTTTTCTCCTGATCACAATGCCCCTGATTGCTTATCAGAATGCCCCATGTTTACACATCACAGTACCCCCTTGTTCTCTGATCACAATACTCCTTGCCTACTGCTCACAATGCCCTTTGCTTCCTGATCACGATAACTCTTGCTTCCTGATCAAAATTCCCCTTGCTTCCTGATCACAATTCACCTTTCTTCCTGATCACATTGCCCCCTGCATGCTTATCAGAATGCCCCATCTTTACACCTCACGTTACCCCGTGTTCCCTGATCGCAATACGCCTTGCCTACTGGTCACAATGCCCTTTGCTTCCTGATCAAAATTCCCCTTGCTTCCTGATCACAATCCCCCATCCTTAGTGATCACAATGCCCCCTGTTACTGATGACAATGCCCCCTGCTTTGTGATCACAATGCCCCTTGTTCTGAATCATAATGGCCCATGTTTGTGATCACAATACCACCCAATTAGTGATTACAATGCTCCCTGGTAACTGGTCAAAATGCCCCTTTCTTTCTGATCACAATGCGCCTGGTGACTTTTCAGAATGCCCCCTGTTTACACATCACAGTACCCCTTGTTGACTGATCACAATATCCCTTCCCAAGTGATCACAATGCCCTTAGCTTCCTGATCACATTACCTCAGCTTACTGATCAAAATTCCCCTTGCCTACTGATCACAATGCCCTTTGCTTCCTGAAAACAATAACTATTGCTTCCTGATCACAATTACCCTTGCTTCCTGATCACAATACCCCTGTTACTGATCACAATGCCCCTGCTTTGTGATCACAATGACCCTTCTTTACTGATCACAATGCCGCTTGTTCTTGATCATAATGAACCCTGTTTCTGATCACAATACCCCCTGATGAATGATTACAATGCTCCCTGCTTACTACTCACAATGTCCCTTTCTTCCTGATCACATTGCCCCCTGTTTACACATGCAGTACGCGTTCTTCGTTGATCACAATACCCTTGCGTATTGATCACAATGCCCTTTACTTCCTGATCACAATACCTCTTGCTTCGTGATCACAATTCCGCTATTTCCTGTTCACAATTCCCCATCCTTACTGATCACAATGCCCCCTGCTTTGTGATCACAATGCCACTTGCTCTTGATCATAATGACACTTGTTGTGATCACAAACCCCTTCATTAGTGATTACAATGCTCCCTGCTTTCTGCTCAAAATGCCCCTTTTTTCCTGATCACAATGCCCCCTGCTTTGTGATCACAATACCCCTTCTTTACTGATCACATTGCCGCTTGTTCTTGATCATAATGACCCCTGTTTCTGATCACAATACCTCCTGTATAGTGATTACAATATTCCGTGCTTACTGATCACAATGCCGCTTTCTTCCTGATCACAATGCCCTTGCTTACTTATCAGAATGCACCCTGTTTACACATCACAGTACCCTTGATAAATTATCACAATACCCCTTGCTACTGCTCACAATGCTCTTTGCTTCCTGATCACAATGACTCTTGCTTCCTGATCACAATTTCAGTAAAGATGGGGAATTGTGATGAGGAAGCAAGGGGCATTGTGATCAGTAGGCAAGGGGTATTGTGATTAGTGAACAACGGGTACTGTGATGTGTAAACAGGGTGCATTCTGAAAAGTAAGCAGGGGGCGTTGTGATCAGGAAGAAAGGGTCATTGTGATCAGTAAGCAGGGAGCATTGTAATCACTAATCAGGGGTATTGTGATCAGAAACAGGGGTCTTCATGATCAAGAGCAAGGGGCACTGTGATCACAATGCAGTGGGCATTGTGATCAGTAAAGATGGGAGATTGTGATCAGGAAGCAAGGGGAATTGTGATCAGGAAGAAAGAGGTATTGTGATCAGGAAGCAAAGGGCATTGTGATCAGTAGGCAAAGTGTTTTGTGATCGGTGAACAAGGGGTAATGTGACGTGTAAACAGGGGATATTCTGAAAACTAAGCAGGCAGCATTGTGATCAGTAAAAGGGGGCACTGTGATCAGGAACAAACTGGCATTTTGACCAGTAAGCCGGGAGCATTGTAATCACTAATCAGGGGGTATTGTGATCAGAAACAGGGGTCATTATGATCAAGTACAAGCGACATTGTGATCAGTAAAGATGCGGCATTGTGATCACAATGCAGGGGCATTGTTATCATTAACGGGGGTACTGTGATCAGTAAGGATGGGGGATTGTGATCAGGAAATAAGGGGAATTGTGATCAGGAAGCAAGAGGCATTGTCATCAGGAACCAAAGGGCATTGTGAGCAGTAAGCACGGAATATTGTAATCACTAAACATGAGGTATTGTGATCAGAAACAGGGGTCATTATGATCAAGAACAAGCGGCATTGTGATCAGTAAAGAAGGGGAATTATGAACACAAAGCAGGGGGCATTGTGATCAGTAAAAGGGGGCAGTGTGATCCGGAACAAAGGGGCATTTTGACCAGTAAGCAGGGAGCATTGTAATCACTAATCAGAAGGTATCGTGACCACAAACAAGGGTCATTATTATCAAGAGCAAGGGGCATTGCGATCAGGAAGAACGGGGGATTGTGATCAGGAACCCATGGAATTGTGATCAGGAAGCAAGATATATTGTGATCAGGAAGCAAAGGGCATTGTGATCATTAGGCAAGGGCTATTGTGATCAGTGAACAAGAGGTATGTGATGTGTAAACAGGGCGTATTCTGAAAATTAAACAGGGGGCACTGAGATCAGTATCGGGGGTATTGTGATCAGTAAGGATGGGGGATTGTGATCAGGATGCAAGGGCAATTGTGATCAGGAAGCCACAGTTATTGTGATCAGGAAACAAAGGGCATTGTGATCAGTAGGCAAAGGGTATTTTGATCAGTGAACATCACGTACTGTGATGTGTAAACAGGGGGCAATGAGATCAGCAAGAAAGGGCCATTGTGATCAGTAAGCAGGGAGCATTTTAATCACTCATCAGGGGGTATTGTTATCAGAAACAGTGGTCATTATGATTAAGAACAAGGGGCATTGTGATCACGAAGCAGGGGGTATTGTGATCAGTAACACGGGGCATTGTGATCACTAAAGATGGGGGATTGTGATCAGGAAGCAAGGGGAATTGTGATCAGGAAGCAAGAGGCATTGTGATCAGGAAGCAAAGGGCATTGTGAGAAGTAGGCAAGGGGTATTGTGATCAGTGAACAAGGGGTACTGTGATGTGTAACAGGGGGCATTCTGAAAAGTAAGCAGGGGGCATTGTGGTCAGTAAAAGGGGGCATTTTGATCAGGAAGAATGGGGCATTGTGATCAGTAAGCAGGGAGCATTCTAATCACTAATCAGGGGGTATTGTGATCAGAAACAAGGGGCATTATGTCAAGAACAAGGGGCATTGTGATCAAAAAACAAGGGGCATTGTGATCACAAAGCAGGGGTCACTGTGATCAGTAACGGGGTATTGTGATCAGTAAGAATGGGGGATTTTGATCAGGAAGTAAGGGGAATTGTGATCAGGAAGCAAGAGTCATTGTGATTAGGAAGCAAAGAGCATTGTGAGCAGTAGGCAAGGGGTATTGTGATAATTGATCAAGGGTACTGTGATGTGTAAACAGGGGGCATTCTGATAAGAAAGCAGGGGCATTGTGATCAGGAAGAAAGCGGCATTGTGATCAGTAAGCACGGAATATTGTAATCACTATACAGGAGGTATTGTGATCAGAAACAGGGGTCATTATGATCAAGAACAAGCGGCAATGTGATCAGTAAAGAAGGGGTATTGTGATCACAAAGCAGGGGGCATTGTGATCAGGGAAAAAAGGGGCATTTTGAGCAGAAAGCAGGGAGCATTGTAATCACTAATGAAGGGGTTTGTGATCACAACAAGTGTCATTATGATCAAGAGCAAGTGGCATTGTGATCACAAAGCAGGGGGCATTGTGATCAGTAAGGATGGGGAATTGTGAACAGGAAATAGCGGAATTGTGATCACGAAGCAAGAGGTATTGTGATCAGGAAGTAAAGGGCATTGTGATCAATACGCAAGGGTATTGTGATCAACGAAGAACGCGTACTGCATGTGTAAACAGGGGGCAATGTGATCAGGAAGAAAGGGACATTGTGAGTAGTAAGCAGGGAGCATTGTAATCATTCATTAGGGGGTATTGTGATCAGAAACAGGGTTCATTATGATCAAGAACAAGCGGCATTGTGATCAGTAAAGAAGGGTCATTGTGATCACAAAGCAGGGGCATTGTGATCAGTAACAGGGGTATTGTGATCAGGAAGCAAGGGTAATTGTGATCAGGAAGCAATAGTTATTGTTTTCAGGAAGCAAAGGGCATTGTGATCAGTAGGCAAGGGGAATTTTGATCAGTAAGCTGAGGTAATGTGATCAGGAAGCTAAGGGCATTTTGATCACTTGGGAAGGGATATTGTGATCAGTCAACAAGGGGTACTGTGATGTGTAAACAGGGGGCATTCTGAAAAGTCCCCAGGCGAATTGTGATCAGAAAGAAAGGGGCATTTTGACCAGTTACCAGGGAGCATTGTAATCACTAATTAGGTGGTATTTTGATCACAAACAGAGGTCATTATGATTAAGAACAAGGGGCATTGTAATCACAAAGCAAGGGGCATTGTGATCAGTAACAGTGGGTGTTGTGAACAGTAAGGATGAGGGATTGTGATCAGGAAGTAAGGGGAATTGAGATCAGGAAGCAAGAGGTATTGTGCTCAGGAGCAAAAGGCATTGTGTTCAGTAGGCAAGGGATATTGTGATGTGTAAACAGGGGACATTCTGAAAAGTAAGCAGGTTTCATTGTGATCATTAACAGGGGGAATTTTGATCAGGAATAAAGGGGCAGTTTGACCAGTAAGCAGGGAGCATTGTAATCACTAATTGGGTGGTATTGTGATCACAAACATGGGCCATTATGATTCAGAACATGGGGCATTGTGATCACAAAGCAGGGGGCATTGTCATCAGTAACAGGGGGCATTGTGATCACTAAGGATGGGGGATTGTGATCAGGAATCAAGGGGAATTTTGATCAGGAAGCAAAGGGAATTGTGACCAGTAGGCAAGGCGTATTGCGATCAGGGAACAAGGGGTAACGTGATGTGTAAAGATGGGGCATTCTGATAAGCATGCAGGGGGCAATGTGATCAGGAAGAAAGGTGAATTGTGATCAGGAAGCAAGGGGAATTTTGATCAGGAAGCAAGAGTTATCGTGATCAGGAAGCAAAGGGCATTGTGAGCAGTAGGCAAGGGGTATTGTGATCAGAGAACAAGGGGTACTGTGATGTGTAAACAGGGGGCATTCTGATAAGTAAGCAGGGGTATTCTGATCAGGAGAAAAGGGGAATTTTGACCATTAAGCAGGGAGCATTGTAATTACTATTCAGGGTGCATTGTGACTACAAACAAGGGTCATTATGATCAAGAGCAAGGGGCATTGTGATCACAAACCAGGGGGCATTGTGATCAGTAATGATGGGGAATTGTGATCAGGAAGTAAGGGGATTTGTGATCAGGAAGCAAGAGGGATTGTGATCAGGAAGCAAGGGGCATTGTGATCAGTAGGCAAGGGGTATTGTGATCAGTGAACAACGGGTACTGTAATGTGTAAACAGGGTGCATTCTGAAAAGTAAGCAGGGGGTGTTGTGATCAGGAAGATAGGGTCATTGTGATCAGTAAGCAGGGAGCAATGTAATCACCCATCAGGGGTATTGTGATCAGAAACAGGGGTCTTCATGATCAAGAGCAAGGGGCACTGTGATCACAATGCAGAGGGAATTGTGATCAGTAAAGATGGGAGATTGTGATCAGGAAGCAAGGGGAATTGTGATCAGGAAGCAAGAGGGATTGTGATCAGGAAGAAAAGGCATTGTGACCAGTAGGCAAGGGGTATTTTGATCAGTGAACAAGGGGTAATGTGATGTGTAAACAGGGGGCATTCTGAAAAGTAAGCAGTGGGCATTGTGATCAGGAAAAAGGGGGCATTGTGATCAGTAACTGGGTTATTGTGATCAATAAGAATGTGGAGTTGTGATCAGGAAACAAAGGACATTGTGATCAGTAGGCAAGGGGTATAGTGATAGGTGAACAAGGGGTACTGTGATGTGTAAACTGGGGGCATTCTTATAAGTACGCAGGGGTCATTGTGATCAGGAAGAAAGGGGCATTGTGATCACAAAGCAGGGGGCATTGTGTTCAGTAAAAGGGGGCATTGTTATCCAGAACAAAGGGGCATTTTGACCAGTAAGCAGCGAGCATTGTAACCACTAATCAGGGGGTATTGTGATCAGAAACAGGGGTCATTATGATCAAGAACAAGTAGCATTGTGATCAGTAAAGAACGGGCATTGTGATCACAAAGCAGGCACTTTGTGATCATTAACGGGGGTATTGTGATCAGGAAGGAAGGGGAATTGTGATCAGAAAGCCAGAGGTATTGTGATCAGGAATCAATGGGCATTGTGATCAGTTGGCAAGGGGTATTGTGATCAGTGAACAAGGGGTACTGTGATGTGTAAACAGGGGGCATTCTGAAAAGTAAGCAGCGGGCATTGTGATCAGTAAAAGGGGGCATTGTGATCAGGAACAAAGGGGCATTTTGACCAGTAAGCAGGGAGCATTATAATCACTAATTTGGGGGGATTGTGATCAAAAACAGGGGTCATTATGATTAAGAACAAGGGGCATTGTGATCACAAAGCAGGGGCATTGTGATCAGTAACAGGGGGCATAGTGATCCTTAAGGATGGGGGATTGTGATGAGGAAGCAAAGGGCATTGGCATCAGTAGGCAAGGGGTATTGTGATCGGTGAATAAGGGGTACTGTGGTCTGTAAACAGGGGATATTCTATAAAGTATGCAGGATGCATTGTGATCAGAAAAGGGGGCAATGTGATCAGGAACGAATGGGCATTTTGACCAGTAAGCAGGGAGCATTGTAATCACTAATCAGGGGGAATTGTGATCAGAAACAGGGGTTATTATGATCAAGTACAAGCGACATTGTGATCAGTAAAGACGGGGCATTGTGATCACACTTCAGGGGCATTGTTATCATTAACGGGGGTATTGTGATCAGTAAGGATGGGGGATTGTGATCAGGAAATAAGGGGAATTGTGATCAGGAAGCAAGAGGCATTGTGATCAGGAACCAAAGGGCATTGTGAAGAGTAAGCACGGAATATTGTTATCACTAAACATGAGGTATTGTGATCAGAAACAGGGGTCATTATGATCAAGAACAAGCGGCATTGTGATCAGTAAAGAAGGGGCATTGTGATCACAAAGCAGGGGGCATTGTGATCAGTAAAAGGGGGCAGTGTGATCCGGAACAAAGGGGCATTTTGACCAGTAAGCAGGGATCATTGTAATCACTAATTGGGTGGTATTGTGATCACAAACATGGGCCATTATGATTCAGAACATGGGGCATTGTGATCACAAAGCAGGGGGCATTGTCATCAGTAACAGGGGGCATTGTGATCACTAAGGATGGGGGATTGTGATCAGGAAGCAAGGGGAAATTTGATCAGGAAGCAAAGGGCATTGTGACCAGTAGGCAAGGCGTATTGCGATCAGGGAACAAGGGGTAACGTGATGTGTAAAGATGGGGCATTCTGATAAGCATGCAGGGGGCAATGTGATCAGGAAGAAAGGTGAATTGTGATCAGGAAGCAAGGGGAATTTTGATCAGGAAGCAAGAGTTATCGTGATCAGGAAGCAAAGGGCATTGTGAGCAGTAGGCAAGGGGTATTGTGATCAGAGAACAAGGGGTACTGTGATGTGTAAACAGGGGGCATTCTGATAAGTAAGCAGGGGTATTGTGATCAGGAGAAAAGGGGAATTTTGACCATTAAGCAGGGAGCATTGTAATTACTATTCAGGGTGCATTGTGACTACAAACAAGGGTCATTATTATCAAGAGCAAGGGGCATTGTGATCACAAACCAGGGGGCATTGTGATCAGTAATGATGGGGAATTGTGATCAGGAAGTAAGGGGATTTGTGATCAGGAAGCAAGAGGGATTGTGATCAGGAAGCAAGGGGCATTGTGATCAGTAGGCAAGGGGTATTGTGATCAGTGAACAACGGGTACTGTAATGTGTAAACACGGTGCATTCTGAAAAGTAAGCAGGGGGTGTTGTGATCAGGAAGATAGGGTCATTGTGATCAGTAAGCAGGGAGCAATGTAATCACCAATCAGGGGTATTGTGATCAGAAACAGGGGTCTTCATGATCAAGAGCAAGGGGCACTGTGATCACAATGCAGAGGGAATTGTGATCAGAAAAGATGGGAGATTGTGATCAGGAAGCAAGGGGAATTGTGATCAGGAAGCAAGAGGGATTGTGATCAGGAAGAAAAGGCATTGTGACCAGTAGGCAAGGGGTATTGTGATCAGTGAACAAGGGGTAATGTGATGTGTAAACAGGGGGCATTCTGAAAAGTAAGCAGTGGGCATTGTGATCAGGAAAAAGGGGGCATTGTGATCAGTAACTGGGTTATTGTGATCAATAAGAATGTGGAGTTGTGATCAGGAAACAAAGGACATTGTGATCAGTAGGCAAGGGGTATAGTGATAGGTGAACAAGGGGTACTGTGATGTGTAAACTGGGGGCATTCTTATAAGTACGCAGGGGTCATTGTGATCAGGAAGAAAGGGGCATTGTGATCACAAAGCAGGGGGCATTGTGTTCAGTAAAAGGGGGCATTGTTATCCAGAAAAAAGGGGCATTTTGACCAGTAAGCAGCGAGCATTGTAACCACTAATCAGGGGGTATTGTGATCAGAAACAGGGGTCATTATGATCAAGAACAAGTAGCATTGTGATCAGTAAAGAACGGGCATTGTGATCACAAAGCAGGCACTTTGTGATCATTAACGGGGGTATTGTGATCAGGAAGGAAGGGGAATTGTGATCAGAAAGCCAGAGGTATTGTGATCAGGAATCAATGGGCATAGTGATCAGTTGGCAAGGGGTATTGTGATCAGTGAACAAGGGGTACTGTGATGTGTAAACAGGGGGCATTCTGAAAAGAAAGCAGCGGGCATTGTGATCAGTAAAAGGGGGCATTGTGATCAGGAACAAAGGGGCATTTTGACCAGTAAGCAGGGAGCATTATAATCACTAATTTGGGGGGATTGTGATCAAAAACAGGGGTCATTATGATTAAGAACAAGGGGCATTGTGATCACAAAGCAGGGGCATTGTGATCAGTAACAGGGGGCATAGTGATCCTTAAGGATGGGGGATTGTGATGAGGAAGCAAAGGGCATTGGCATCAGTAGGCAAGGGGTATTGTGATCGGTGAATAAGGGGTACTGTGGTCTGTAAACAGGGGATATTCTATAAAGTATGCAGGATGCATTGTGATCAGAAAAGGGGGCAATGTGATCAGGAACGAATGGGCATTTTGACCAGTAAGCAGGGAGCATTGTAATCACTAATCAGGGGGAATTGTGATCAGAAACAGGGGTTATTATGATCAAGTACAAGCGACATTGTGATCAGTAAAGACGGGGCATTGTGATCACACTTCAGGGGCATTGTTATCATTAACGGGGGTATTGTGATCAGTAAGGATGGGGGATTGTGATCAGGAAATAAGGGGAATTGTGATCAGGAAGCAAGAGGCATTGTGATCAGGAACCAAAGGGCATTGTGAGCAGTAAGCACGGAATATTGTAATCACTAAACATGAGGTATTGTGATCAGAAACAGGGGTCATTATGATCAAGAACAAGCGGCATTGTGATCAGTAAAGAAGGGGCATTGTGATCACAAAGCAGGGGGCATTGTGATCAGTAAAAGGGGGCAGTGTGATCCGGAACAAAGGGGCATTTTGACCAGTAAGCAGGGATCATTGTAATCACTAATCAGAGGGTATCGTGACCACAAACAAGGGTCATTATTATCAAGAGCAAGGGGCATTGCGATCAGGAAGAATGGGGGATTGTGATCAGGAACCCAGGGTATTGTGATCAGGAAGCAAGATATATTGTGATCAGGAAGCAAAGGGCATTGTGATCATTACCAAGGGCTATCGTGATCAGTTTACAAGAGGTATGTGATGTGTAAACAGGGTGTATTCTGAAAATTAAACAGGGGGCACTGAGATCAGTATCGGGGGTATTGTGATCAGTAAGGATGGGGGATTGTGATCAGGACGCAAGGGCAATTGTGATCAGGAAGCCACAGTTATTGTGATCAGGAAACAAAGGGCATTGTGATCAGTAGGCAAGGGGTATTTTGATCAGTGAACGATGCGTACTGTGATGTGTAAACAGGGGGCAATGTGATCAGGAAGAAAGGGCCATTGTGATCAGTAAGCAGGGAGCATTTTAATCACTCATCAGGGGGTATTGTTATCAGAAACAGTGGTCTTTATGATTAACAACAAGGGGCATTGTGATCACAAAGCAGGGGGTATTGTGATCAGTAACACGGGGCATTGTGATCACTAAAGATGGGGGATTGTGATCAGGAAGCAAGGGGAATTGTGATCAAGAAGGAAGAGGCATTGTGATCAGGAAGCAAAGGGCATTGTGAGAAGTAGGCAAGGGGTATTGTGATCAGCGAACAAGAAGTACTGTGATGTGTAACAGGGGGCATTCTGAAAAGTAAGCAGGGGGCATTGTGGACAGTAAAAGGGGGCATTTTGATCAGGAAGAATGGGGCATTGTGATCAGTAAGCAGGGAGCATTCTAATCACAAATCAGGGGGTATTGTGATCAGAAACAAGGGGCATTATGCTCAAGAACAAGGGGCATTGTGATAAAAAAACAAGGGGCGTTGTGATCACAATGCAGGGGGCATTGGGATCAGTAACGGGGTATTGTGATCAGTAAGAATGGGGGATTTTGATCAGGAAGTAAGGGGAATTGTGATCAGGAAGCAAAGAGCATTGTGAGCAGTAGGCAAGGGGTATTGTGATAATTGATCAAGGGTACTGTGATGTGTAAACAGGGGGCATTCTGATAAGTAAGCAAGGGCATTGTGATCAGGAAGAAAGCGGCATTGTGATCAGTAAGCACGGAATATTGTAATCACTATACAGGAGGTATTGTGATCAGAAACAGGGGTCATTATGATCAAGAACAAGCGGCAATATGATCAGTAAATAAGGGGTATTGTGATCACAAAGCAGGGGGCATTGTGATCAGGAAAAAAGGGGCATTTTGAGCAGAAAGCAGGGAACATTGTAATCACTAATGAAGGGGTTTGTGATCACAACAAGTGTCATTATGATCAAGAGCAAGTGGCATTGTGATCACAAAGCAGGGGGCATTGTGATCAGCAAGGATGGGGAATTGTGAACAGGAAATAGCGGAATTGTGATCACGAAGCAAGAGATATTGTGATCAGGAAGCAAAGGGCATTGTGATCAGTACGCAAGGGTATTGTGATCAATGAAGAACGCGTACTACATGTGTAAACAGGGGACAATGTGATCAGGAAGAAAGGGACATTGTGAGTAGTAAGCAGGGAGCATTGTAATCATTCATCAGGGGGTATTGTGATCAGAAACAGGGTTCATTATGATCAAGAACAAGCGGCATTGTGATCAGTAAAGAAGGGTCATTGTGATCACAAAGCAGGGGCATTGTGATCAGTAACAGGGGTATTGTGATCAGGAAGCAAGGGTAATTGTGATCAGGAAGCAATAGTTATTGTTTTCAGGAAGCAAAGGGCATTGTGATCAGTAGGCAAGGGGAATTTTGATCAGGAAGCTGAGGTAATGTGATCAGGAAGCTAAGGGCATTGTGATCACTTGGGAAGGGATATTGTGATCAGTCAACAAGGGGTACTGTGATGTGTAAACAGGGGGCATTCTGAAAAGTCACCAGGCGCATTGTGATCAGAAAGAAAGGGGCATTTTGACCAGTTACCAGGGAGCATTGTAATCACTAATTAGGTTGTATTTTGATCACAAACAGGGGTCATTATGATTAAGAACAAGGGGCATTGTAATCACAAAGCAAGGGTCATTGTGATCAGTAACAGGGGGTATTGTGAACAGTAAGGATGGGGGATTGTGATCAGGAAGTAAGGGGAATTGAGATCAGGAAGCAGGAGGTATTGTGCTCAGGAGCAAAAGGCATTGTGTTCAGTAGGCAAGGGGTATTGTGATGTGTAACCAGGGGACATTCTGAAAAGTAAGCAGGGGTCATTGTGATCATTAAAGGGGGAATTTTGATCAGGAATAAAGGGGCATTTTGACCAGTAAGCAGGGAGCATTGTAAACACTAATTGGGTGGTATTGTGATCACAAACATGGGCCATTATGATTCAGAACAAGGGGCATTGTGATCACAAAGCAGGGGTCATTGTCATCAGTAACAGGGGGCATTGTGATCACTAAGGATGGGGGATTGTGATCAGGAAGCAAGGGGAATTTTGATCAGGAAGCAAAGGGCATTGTGACCAGTAGGCAAGGAGTATTGCGATCAGGGAACAAGGGGTACTGTGATGTGTAAACAGGGGGCATTCTGATAAGAAAGCAGGGGCATTGTGATCAGGAGAAAAGGGGCATTTTGACCATTAAGCAGGGAGCATTGTAATTACTATTCAGGGTGCATTGTGACCACAAACAAGGGTCATTATGATCAAGAGCAAGGGGCATTGTGATCACAAAGCAGGGGGCATTGTGATCAGTAAAGATGGGGAATTGTGATCAGGAAGTAAGGGGATTTGTGATTAGGAAGCAAGAGGGATTGTGATCAGGAAGCACGGGGCATTGTGATCAGTAGGCAAGGGGTATTGTGATCAGTGAACAACGGGTACTGTGATGTGTAAACAGGGTTCATTCTGAAAAGTAAGCAGGGGGCGTTGGGATCAGGAAGTAAGGGTCATTGTGATCAGTAAGCAGGGAGCATTGTAATCACTAATCAGGGGTATTGTGATCAGAAACAGGGGTCTTCATGATCAAGAGCAAGGGGCACTGTGATCACAATGCCGTGGGCATTGTGATCAGTAAAGATGGGAGATTGTGATCAGGAAGCAAGGGGAATTGTGATCAGGAAGCAAGAGGGATTGTGATCAGGAAGCAAAGGCATTGTGATCAGTAGGCAAGGGGTATTGTGATCAGTGAACAAGGGGTACTGTGATGTGTAAACAGGGGGCATTCTGAAAAGTAAGCAGTGGGCATTGTGATCAGGAAAAAAGGGGCATTGTGATCAGTAACTGGGTTATTGTGATCAATAAGAATGTGGAGTTGTGATCAGGAAACAAAGGACATTGTGATCAGTAGGCAAGGGGAATAGTGATAGGTGAACAATGGATACTGTGATGTGTAAACTGGGGGCATTCTGATAAGTAAGCAGGGGTCATTGTGATCAGGAAGAAAGGGGCATTGTGATCAGTATGCAGGGAGCATTGTAATCACTAATTGGTGTATTGTGATCACAAACAAGGGTCATTATGAACAAGAGCAAGGGGCTTTGTGATCACAAAGCAGGGGACATTGTGCTCAGTTAGGATGTGGAATTGTGATCAGGAAGTAGGGGAATTGTGATCAGGAAGCAAGAGGTATTGTGATCAGGAAGCAAAGGGCATTGTGATCAGTAGGCATGGGGTATTGTAATCAGTGAACAACGGGTACTGTGATGTGTAAACAGGGGGCATTGTGACCAGGAAGAAATGCCATCGTGATCAATTAGCAGGGATCACTTTAATCACTCATAAGGTGGTATTATGAGCAGAAACAGTGGTCATTATGATTAAGAACAAGGGGCATTGTGATCACAAAGCAGGCGGCATTTTCATCAGTAACAGGGGGCATTGTGATCACTAAGCATGAGGGATTGTGATCAGTAAGCCAGGGTAATTGTGATCAGGAAGCAAAGGGCATTGTGATCAGTAGGCAAGGGGTATTGTGATCAGTGAACAAGGTGTACGGTGATGTGTAAACAGGGGGCATTGATAACTAAGCAGGGGGCATTGTGGTAAGGAAGAAAGGGGCATTGTGATCAGTATGCAGGGAGCATTTTAATCACTAAGTGTGAAGGAATGTGATCAGAAAGCAAGGAGAATTGTGATCATGAAGCAAAGGGCATTGTGATTAGTAGGCAAAGGTTATTGTGATCGGTGAACAAGGGGTACTGTGACGTGTAAACAGGGGATATTCTGAAAACTAAGCAGGCAGCACTGTGTTCAGTAAAAGGGGGCACTGTGATCAGGAACAAACTGGAATTTTGACCAGAAAGCCGGGAGCATTGTAATCACTAATCAGGGGGTAATGTGATCAGAAACAGGGGTCATTATGATCAAGAACAAGCGGCATTGTGATCAGTAAATAACAGGCATTGTGATCACAAAGCAGGTGCTTTGTGATCATTAACGGGGGTATTGTGATCAGGAAGGAAGGGGAATTGTGATCAGGAAGCCAGAGGTATTGTGATCAGGAAGCAATGGGTATTGTGATCTGTTGCCAAGGGGTATTGTGATCAGTGATCAAGGAGTACTGTGATGTGTAAACAGGGGGCGTTCTGAAAAGTAAGCAGTGGGCATTGTGATCAGTAGAAGGGGGCATTGTGATCAGGAACAAAGGGGCATTTTGACCAGTAAGCAGGGAGCATTATAATCACTAATTTGGAGGGATTGTGATCAAAAACAGGGTTCATTATGATTAAGAACAAGGGGCATTGTGATCAGTAACAGGGGGCATAGTGATCCTTAAGGATGAGGGATTGTGATGAGGAAGCAAAGGGCATTGGCCTCAGTAGGCAAGGGGTATTGTGAACGGTGAATAAGGGGTACTGTGGTCTGTAAACAGGGGATATTCTGAAAACTATGCAGGATGCATTGTGATCATAAAAGGGGGCAATGTGATCAGGAACAAATGGGCATTTTGACCAGTAAGCAGGGAGCATTGTAATCACT
The DNA here is from genome assembly GCA_031876335.1 of Hipposideros larvatus. Lineage (NCBI taxonomy): Eukaryota > Metazoa > Chordata > Mammalia > Chiroptera > Hipposideridae > Hipposideros > Hipposideros larvatus. The sequence continues at coordinate 68,319,719 of CM063100.1, forward strand.
ACTCAGGGGGAATTGTGATCAGAAACAGGGGTCATTATGATCAAGTACAAGCGACATTGTGATCAGTAAAAACGGGGCATTGTGATCACAATGCAGGGGCATTGTTATCATTAACGGGGGTATTGTGATCAGTAAGGATGGGGGATTGTGATCAGGAAATAAGGGGAATTGTGATCAGGAAGCAAGAGGCATTGTGATCAGGAACCAAAGGGCACTGTGAGCAGTAAGCACGGAATATTGTAATCACTAAACATGAGGTATTGTGATCAGAAACAGGGGTCATTATGATCAAGAACAAGCGGTATTCTGATCAGTAAAGAAGGGGCATTGTGATCACAAAGTAGGGGGCATTGTGATCAGTAAAAGGGGGCAGTGTGATCCGGAACAAAGTGGCATTTTGACCAGTAAGCAGGGAGCATTGTAATCACTAATCAGAGAGTATCGTGACCACAAACAAGGGTCATTATTATCAAGAGCAAGGGGCATTGCGATCAGGAAGAATGGGGGATTGTGATCAGGAACCAAGGGAATTGTGATCAGGAAGCAAGATATATTCTGATCAGGAAGCAAAGGGCATTGTGATCATTAGGCAAGGGCTATCGTGATCAGTGAACAAGAGGTATGTGATGTGTAAACAGGGCGTATTCTGAAAATTAAGCAGGGGGCACTGAGATCAGTATCGGGGGTATTGTGATCAGTAAGGATGGGGGATTGTGATCAGGACTCAAGGGCAATTGTGATGAGGAAGCCACAGTTATTGTGATCAGGAAACAAAGGGCATTGTGATCAGTTGCAAGGGGTATTTTGATCAGTGAACAACGCATACTGTGATGTGTAAACAGGGGGCAATGTGATCAGGAAGAAAGGGCCATTGTGATCAGTAAGCAGAGAGCATTTTAGTCACTCATCAGGGGGTATTGTTATCAGAAACAGTGGTCTTTATGATTAAGAACAATGGGCATTGTGATCACAAAGCAGGGGGTATTGTGATCAGTAACACGGGGCATTGAGATCACTAAAGATCGGGGATTGTGATCAGGAAGCAAGGGGAATTGTGATCAGGAAGCAAGAGGCATTGTGATCAGGAAGCAAAGGGCATTGTGATCAGTAGACAAGGGGTATTGTGATCAGCCAACAAGGGGTACTGTGATGTGTAACAGGGGGCATTCTGAAAAGTAAGCAGGGGGCATTGTGGTCAGTAAAAGGGGGCATTTTGATCAGGAAGAATGGGGCATTGTGATCCGTAAGCAGGGAGCATTCTAATCACTAATCAGAGGGTATTGTGATCAGAAACAAGGGGCATTATGGTCAAGAACCAGGGGCATTGTGATAAAAAAACAAGTGGCATTGTGATCACAAAGTAGGGGGCATTGTGATCAGTAACGGGGTATTGTGATCAGTAAGAATGGGCGATTTTGATCAGGAAGCAAGGGAAATGTGATCAGGAAGCAAAAGGCATTGTGATCTGGAAGCAAAGGGCATTGTGAGAAGTAGGCAAGGGTTACTGTGATGTGTAAACAGGGGGCATTCTGATAAGTAAGCAGGGGCATTGTGATCAGGAAGAAAGCGGCATTGTGATCAGTAAGCACGGAATATTGTAATCACTATACAGGAGGTATTGTGATCAGAAACAGAGGTCATTATGATCAAGAACAAGCGGCAATGTGATCAGTAAAGAAGGGGTATTGTGATCACAAAGCAGGGGGCATTGTGATCAGGAAAAAAGGGGAATTTTGAGCAGAAAGCAGGGAGCATTGTAATCACTAATGAAGGGGTTTGTGATCACAACAAGTGTCATTATGATCAAGAGCAAGTAGCATTGTGATCACAAAGCAGGGGGCATTGTGATCAGTAAGGATGGGGAATTGTGAACAGGAAATAGAGGAATTGTGATCACGAAGCAAGAGGTATTGTGATCAGGAAGCAAAGGGCATTGTGATCAGTACGCAAGGGGTATTGTGATCAATGAAGAACGCGTACTGCATGTGTAAACAGGAGGCAATGTGATCAGGAAGAAAGGGACATTGTGAGTAGTAAGCAGGGAGCATTGTAATCATTCATCAGGGGGTATTGTGATCAGAAACAGGGTTCATTATGATCAAGAACAAGCGGCATTGTGATCAGTAAAGAAGGGTCATTGTGATCACAAAGCAAGGGCATTGTGATCAGTAACAGGGGTATTGTGATCAGGAAGCAAGGGTAATTGTGATCAGGAAGCAATGGTTATTGTTTTCAGGAAGCAAAGGGCATTGTGATCAGTAGGCAAGGGGAATTTTGATCAGGAAGCTTAGGTAATGTGATCAGGAAGCTAAGGGCATTGTGATCACTTGGGAAGGGATATTGTGAGTAGTCAACAAGGGGTACTGTGATGTGTAAACAGGGGGCATTCTGAAAAGTCACCAGGCGCATTGTGATCAGAAAGAAAGGGGCATTTTGACCAGTTACCAGGGAGCATTGTATTCACTAATTAGGTGGTATTTGGATCACAAACAAGGGTCATTATGATTAAGAACAAGGGGCATTGTAATCACAAAGCAAGGGGCATTGTGATCAGTAACAGGGGGTATTGTGAACAGTAAGAATGGGGAATTGAGATCAGGAAGCAAGAGGTATTGTGCTCAGGAGCAAAAGGCATTGTGTTCAGTAGGCAATGGGTATGGTGATGTGTAAACAGGGGACATTCTGAAAAGTAAGCAGGGGTCATTGTGATCATTAAAAGGGGGAATTTTGATCAGGAATAAAGGGGCATTTTGACCAGTAAGCAGGGAGCATTGTAATCACTAATTGGGTGGTATTGTGATCACAAACATGGGCCATTATGATTCAGAACAAGGGGCATTGTGATCACAAAGCAGGGGGCATTGTCATCAGTAACAGGGGGCATTGTGATCACTAAGGATGGGGGATTGTGATCAGGAAGCAAGGGGAATTTTGATCAGGAAGCAAAGGGCATTGTGACCAGTAGGCAAGGCGTATTGCTATCAGGGAACAAAGGGTAACGTGATGTGTAAAGACGGGGCATTCTGATAAGCATGCAGGGGGCAATTTGATCACGAAGAAAGGTGAATTGTGATCAGGAAGCAAGGGGAATTGTGATCAGAACGCAAGAGTTATTGTGATCAGGAAGCAAAGGGCATTGTGAGCAGTAGGCAAGGGGTATTGTGATCAGAGAACAAGGGGTACTGTGATGTGTAAACAGGGGGCATTCTGATAATTAAGCAGGGGCATTGTGATCAGGAGAAAAGGGGCATTTTGACCATTAAGCAGGGAGCATTGTAATTACTATTCAGGGTGCATTGTGACCACAAACAAGGGTCATTATGATCAAGAGCAAGGAGCATTGTGATCACAAAGCAGGGGGCATTGTGATCAGTAAAGATGGGGAATTGTGATCAGGAAGCAAGAGGGATTGTGATCAGGAAGCAAGGGGCATTGTGATCAGTAGGCAAGGGGTATTGTGATCAGTGAACAACGGGTACTGTGATGTGTAAACAGGGTGCATTCTGAAAAGTAAGCAGGGGGCGTTGTGATCAGGAAGAAAGGGTCATTGTGATCAGTAAGCAGGGAGCATTGTAATCACTAATCAGGGGTATTGTGATCAGAAACAGGGGTCTTCATGATCAAGAGCAAGGGGCACTGTGACCACAATGCAGTGGGCATTGTGATCAGTAAAGATGGGCGATTGTGATCAGGAAGCAAGGGGGATTGTGATCAGGAAGCAAGAGGGATTGTGAACAGGAAGCAAAGGCATTGTGATCAGTAGGCAAGGGGTATTGTGATCAGTGAACAAGGGGTACTGTGATGTGTAAACAGGGGGCATTCTGAAAAGTAAGCAGTGGGCATTGTGATCAGGAAAAAAGGGGCATTGTGATCAGTAACTGGGTTATTGTGGTCAATAAGAATGTGGAGTTGTGAACAGGAAACAAAGGACATTGTGATCAATAGGCCAGTGGTATAGTGATAGGTGAACAAGGGGTACTGTAATGTGTAAACTGGGGGCATTCTGATAAGTAAGCAGGGGTCATTTTGACCAGGAAGAAAGGGGCATTGTGATCAGTATGCAGGGAGCATTGTAATCACTAATCGGGGTATTGTGATCACAAACAAGGGTCATTATGATCAAGAGCAAGGGGCTTTGTGATCACAAAGCAGGGGGCATTGTGCTCAGTTAGGATGTGGAATTGTGATCAGGAAGTAGGGGAATTGTGATCAGGAAGCAAGAGGTATTGTGATATGGAAGCAAAGGGCATTGTGATCAGTAGGCATGGGGTATTGTAATCAGAGAACAACGGGTACTGTGATGTGAAAACCGGGGGCATTGTGACCAGGAAGAAATGCCATCGTGATCAATTAGCAGGGATCACTTTAATCACTCATAAGGTGGTATTATGATCAGAAACATTGGTCATTATAAATAAGAACAAAGGGCATTGTGGTCACAAAGCAGGGGGCATTTTCATCAGTAACGGGGGGCATTGTGATCAATAAGCATGAGGGATTTTGATCAGTAAGCCAGGGTAATTGTGATCAGGAAGCAAAGGGCATTGTGATCAGTAGGGAAGGGGTATTGTGATCAGTGAACAAGGTGTACGGTGATGTGTAAACAGGGGGCATTCTGATAATAAGCAGGGGGCTTTGTGGTAAGGAAGAAATGGGTATAATGATCAGTATGCAGGGAGCATTGTAATCACTAAGGGTGAGGGAATGTGATTAGGAAGCAAGGAGAATTGTGATCATGAAGCAAAGGGCATTGGGATCAGTACGCAAAGGGTATTGTGATCGGTGAACAAGGGGTACTGTGACGTGTAAACAGGGGATATTCTGAAAACAAAGCAGGCAGCATTGTGATCAGTAAAAGGGGGCACTGTGATCAGGAACAAACTGGCATTTTGACCAGTAAGCCGGGAGCATTGTAATCACTAATCAGGGGGTATTGTGATCAGAAACAGGGGTCATTATGATCAAGAACAAGCGACATTGTGATCATTAAAGAACGGGCATTGTGATCACAAAGCAGGCGCTTTGTGATCATTAACGGGGGTATTGTGATCAGGAAGGAAGGGGAATTGTGATCAGGAAGCCAGAGGTATTGTGATCAGGAAGCAAAGGGCATTGTGATCAGTTGGCAAGGGGTATTGTGATCAGTGAACAAGGTGTACGGTGATGTGTAAACAGTGGGCATTCTGATAACTAAGCAGGGGGCTTTGTGGTAAGGAAGAAAGGGGTATAATGATCAGTATGCAGGGAGCATTGTAATCACTAAGGGTGAGGGAATGTGATTAGGAAGCAAGGAGAATTGTGATCATGAAGCAAAGGGCATTGGGATCAGTACGCAAAGGGTATTGTGATCGGTGAACAAGGGGTACTGTGACGTGTAAACAGGGGATATTCTGAAAACAAAGCAGGCAGCATTGTGATCAGTAAAAGGGGGCACTGTGATCAGGAACAAACTGGCGTTTTGACCAGTAAGCCGGGAGCATTGTAATCACTAATCAGGGGGTATTGTGATCAGAAACAGGGGTCATTATGATCAAGAACAAGCGACATTGTGATCATTAAAGAACGGGCATTGTAATCACAAAGCAGGCGCTTTGTGATCATTAACGGGGGTATTGTGATCAGGAAGGAAGGGGAATTGTGATCAGGAAGCCAGAGGTATTGTGATCAGGAAGCAAAGGGCATTGTGATCAGTAGGCAAGGGGTATTGTGATCAGTGAACAAGGTGTACGGTGATGTGTAAACAGGGGGCATTCTGATAACTATGCAGGGGGCTTTGTGGTAAGGATGAAAGGGGTATAATGATCAGTATGCAGGGAGCATTGTAATCACTAAGGGTGAGGGAATGTGATTAGGAAGCAAGGAGAATTGTGATCATGAAGCAAAGGGCATTGGGATCAGTACGCAAAGGGTATTGTGATCGGTGAACAAGGGGTACTGTGACGTGTAAACAGGGGATATTCTGAAAACAAAGCAGGCAGCATTGTGATCAGTAAAAGGGGGCACTGTGATCAGGAACAAACTGGCATTTTGACCAGTAAGCCGGGAGCATTGTAATCACTAATCAGGGGGTATTGTGATCAGAAGCAGGGGTCATTATGATCAAGAACAAGCGGCATTGTGATCATTAAAGAACGGGCATTGTGATCACAAAGCAGGCGCTTTGTGATCATTAACGGGGGTATTGTGATCAGGAAGGAAGGGGAATTGTGATCAGGAAGCCAGAGGTATTGTGATCAGGAAGCAAAGGGCATTGTGATCAGTTGGCAAGGGGTATTGTGATCAGTGAACAAGGTGTACGGTGATGTGTAAACAGGGGGCATTCTGATAACTATGCAGGGGGCTTTGTGGTAAGGATGAAAGGGGTATAATGATCAGTATGCAGGGAGCATTGTAATCACTAAGGGTGAGGGAATGTGATTAGGAAGCAAGGAGAATTGTGATCATGAAGCAAAGGGCATTGGGATCAGTACGCAAAGGGTATTGTGATCGGTGAACAAGGGGTACTGTGACGTGTAAATAGGGGATATTCTGAAAACAAAGCAGGCAGCATTGTGATCAGTAAAAGGGGGCACTGTGATCAGGAACAAACTGGCATTTTGACCAGTAAGCCGGGAGCATTGTAGTCACTGATCAGGGGGTATTGTGATCAGAAACAGGGGTCATTATGATCAAGAACAAGCGGCATTGTGATCATTAAAGAACGGGCATTGTGATCACAAAGCAGGCGCTTTGTGATCATTAACGGGGGTATTGTGATCAGGAAGGAAGGGGAATTGTGATCAGGAAGCCAGAGGTATTGTGATCAGGAAGCAAAGGGCATTGTGATCAATTGGCAAGGGGTATTGTGATCAGTGAACAAGGTGTACGGTGATGTGTAAACAGGGGGCATTCTGATAACTATGCAGGGGGCTTTGTGGTAAGGATGAAAGGGGTATAATGATCAGTATGCAGGGAGCATTGTAATCACTAAGGGTGAGGGAATGTGATTAGGAAGCATGGAGAATTGTGATCATGAAGCAAAGGGCATTGGGATCAGTACGCAAAGGGTATTGTGATCGGTGAACAAGGGGTACTGTGACGTGTAAACAGGGGATATTCTGAAAACAAAGCAGGCAGCATTGTGATCAGTAAAAGGGGGCACTGTGATCAGGAACAAACTAGCATTTTGATCAGTAAGCCGGGAGCATTGTGATCACTAATCAGGGGGTATTGTGATCAGAAACAGGCGTCATTATGATCAAGAACAAGTGGCATTGTGATCAGTAAAGAACGGGCATTGTGATCACTAAGCATGAGGGATTGTGATGAGTAAGCCAGGGTAATTGTGATCAGGAAGCAAAGGGCAATGTGATCAGTAGGCAAGGGGTATTGTGATCAGTGAACAAGGTGTATGGTGATGTGTAAACAGGGGGCATTCTGATAACTAAGCAGGGGGCATTGTGGTAAGGAAGAAAGGGGCATTGTGATCAGTATGCAGGGAGCATTGTAATCATTAAGGGTGAGGGAATGTGATTAGGAAGCAAGGAGAATTGTGATCATGAAGGAAAGGGCATTGGGATCAGTACGCAAAGGGTATTGTGATCGGTGAACAAGGGGTACTGTGACGTGTAAACAGGGGATATTCTGAAAACAGAGCAGGCAGCATTGTGATCAGTAAAAGGGGGCACTGTGATCAGGAACAAACTGGCATTTTGACCAGTAAGCCGGGAGCATTGTAATCACTAATCAGGGGGTATTGTGATCAGAAACAGGGGTCATTATGATCAAGAACAAGCGGCATGGTGATCATTAAAGAACGGGCATTGTGATCACAAAGCAGGCGCTTTGTGATCATTAACGGGGGTATTGTGATCAGGAAGGAAGGGGAATTGTGATCAGGAAGCCAGAGGTATTGTGATCAGGAAGCAAAGGGCATTGTGATCAGTTGGCAAGGGGTATTGTGATCAGTGAACAAGGGGTACTGTGAAGTGTAAACATTGGGCATTCTGAAAAGTAAGCAGTGGGCATTGTGATCAGTAAAGGGGGCATTGTGATCAGGAACAAAGGGGCATTTTGACCAGTAAGCAGTGAGCATTATAATCACTAATTTGGGGGGATTGTGATCAAAAACAGGGGTCATTATGATTAAGAACAAGGGGCATTGTGATCACAAAGCAGGGGCATTGTGATCAGTAACAGGGGGCATAGTGATCCTTAAGGATGGGGGATTGTGATGAGGAAGCAAAGGGCATTGGCCTCAGTAGGCAAGGGGTATTGTGATCGCTGAATAAGGGGTACTGTGTTCTGTAAGAATGGGATATTCTGAAAAGTATGCAGGATGCATTGTGATGAGAAAAGGGGGCATTGTGATCAGGAACAAATGGGCATTTTGAACAGTAAGCAGGGAGCATTGTAATCACTACTCAGGGGGAATTGTGATCAGAAACAGGGGTCATTATGATCAAGTACAAGCGACATTGTGATCAGTAAAGACGGAGCATTGTGATCACAATGCAGGGGCATTGTTATCATTAACGGGGGTATTGTGATCAGTAAGAATGGGGGATTGTGATCAGCAAATAAGGGGAATTGTGATCAGGAAGCAAGAGGCATTGTGATCAGGAACCAAAGGGCATTGTGAGCAGTAAGCACGGAATATTGTAATCACTAAACATGAGGTATTGTGATCAGAAACAGGGGTCATTATGATCAAGAACAAGCGGCATTGTGATCAGTAAAGAAGGGGCATTGTGATCACAAAGCAGGGGGCATTGTGATCAGTAAAATGGGGCAGTGTGATCGGGAAGAAAGGGGCATTTTGACCAGTAAGCAGGGAGCATTGTAATCACTAATCAGAGGTTATCGTGACCACAAACAAGGGTCATTATTATCAAGAGCAAGGGGCATTGCGATCAGGAAGAATGGGGGATTGTGATCAGGAAGCAAGATATATTCTGATCAGGAAGCAAAGGGCATTGTGATCATTAGGCAAGGGCTATCGTGATCAGTGAAGAAGAGGTATGTGATGTGTAAACAGGGCATATTCTGAAAATTAAGCAGGGGGCACTGAGATCAGTATCGGGGGTATTGTGATCAGTAAGGATGGGGGATTGTGATCAGGACGCAAGGGCAATTGTGATCAGGAAGCCACAGTTATTGTGATCAGGAGACAAAGGGCATTGTGATCAGTAGGCAAGGGGTATTTTGATCAGTGAACAATGCGTACTGTGATGAGTAAACAGGGGGCAATGTGATCAGGAAGAAAGGGCCATTATGATCAGTAAGCAGGGAGCATTTTAATCACTCATCAGGGGGTATTGTTATCAGAAACAGTGGTCATTATGATTAAGAACAAGGGGCATTGTGATCAAAAGCAGGGGGTATTGTGATCAGTAACACGGGGCATTGTGATCACTAAAGATGGGGGATTGTGATCAGGAAGCAAGGTGAATTGTTATCAGGAAGCAAGAGGCATTGTGATCAGGAAGCAAAGGGCATAGTGAGAAGTAGGCAATGGGTATTGTGATCAGCGAACAAGGGGTACTGTGATGTGTAAACAGGGGGCATTCTGAAAAGTCACCAGGCGCATTGTGATCAGAAAGAAAGGGGCATTTTGACCAGTTACCAGGGAGCATTGTAATCACTAATTAGGTGGTATTTTGATCACAAACAGGGGTCATTATGATTAAGAACAAGGGGCATTGTAATCACAAAGCAAGGGGCATTGTGATCAGTAACAGGGTGTATTGTGAACAGTAAGGATGGGGGATTGTGATCAGGAAGTAAGGGGAATTGAGATCAGGAAGCAAGAGGTATTGTGCTCAGGAGCAAAAGGCATTGTGTTCAGTAGGCAAGGGGTATTGTGATGTGTAAACAGGGGACATTCTGAAAAGTAATCAGGGGTGATTGTGATCAATAAAAGGGGAATTTTGATCAGGAATAAAGGGGCATTTTGACCAGTAAGCAGGGAGCATTGTAATCACTAATTGGGTGGTATTGTGATCACAAACATGGGCCATTATGATTCAGAACAAGGGGCATTGTGACCGGTAGGCAAGGGGTATTGTGATCAGTGAACAAGGTGTACTGTGATGTGTAAACAGGGTGCATTCTGAAAAGTAAGCAGGGGGCGTTGTGATAAGGAAGAAAGGGTCATTGTGATCAGTAAGCAGGGAGCATTGTAATCACTAATCAGGGGTATTGTGATCAGAAACAGGGGTCATTATGATCAAGAGCAAGGGGCACTGTGATCACAATCCAGTGGGCCTTGTGATCAGTAAAGATGGGCGATTGTGATCAGGAAGCAAGGGGAATTGTGATCAGGAAGCAAGAGGGATTGTGATCAGGAAGCAAAGGCATTGTGATCAGTAGGCAAGGGTTATTGTGATCAGTGAACAAGGGGTACTGTTATGTGTAAACAGGGGGCATTCTGAAAAGTAAGCAGTGGGCATTGTGATCAGGAAAAAAGGGGCATTGTGATCATTAACTGGGTTATTGTGATCAATAAGAATGTGGAGTTGTGATCAGGAAACAAAGGACATTGTGATCAGTAGGCAAGGGGTATAGTGATAGGTGAACAAGGGGTACTTTGATGTGTTAACTGGGGGCATTCTGATAAGTAAGCAGGGGTCATTGTGATCAGGAAGAAAGGGGCACTGTGATCAGTATGCAGGAGCATTGTAATCACTAATCGGGGTATTGTGATCACAAACAAGGGTCATTATGATCAAGAGCAAGGGGCTTTGTGATCACAAAGCAGGGGGCATTGTGCTCAGTTAGGATGTGGAATTGTGATCAGTAAGAACGGGGGATTGTGATCAGGAACCCAGGGGAATTGTGATCATGAAGCAAGAGATATTGTGATCAGGAAGCAAAGGGCATTGTGATCAGTAGGCAAGGAGTATCGTGATCAGTGAATAAGGGGTACTGTGATGTGTAAACAGGGGGCAAAGTGATCAGGAAGAAATGGCCATTGTGATCAGTAAGCAGGGAGCATTTTAATCACTCATCAGGGGGTATTGTTATCAGAAACAAAGGTCATTATGATTAATAACAATGGGCATTGCGATCACAAACCAGGGGACATTTTGAGTTAGGTTTAGCGACAGTGTTAGTGTTAGGGTTAGGGTTAGGTTAGGGTTAGAGAGACAGTAAGGATCAGAGTTAGGATTAGCGACAGTGTTAGGTTTAGGATTAATATTAGAGGCAGAGTTCGGGTTAAGATTAGCCTTATGGTTTGAAACAGATTAGGTTGTGTGATAGTGTTAGTATTAGTGACAGGCTTAGTGTTAGGGTTAAGGTTAGGTTTAGAGACAGTGTTAGGGTTAGCTTTGGAGTTGAGTTTAGTGTTAGGATTCAGTTTAGGGCTAGGGTTAGTGTTAGAGACAGGGTGGCCTTCGGATTAGGGTAGGGTTAGGGTCAGGCACAGGGATAGGGATATAGTTATGGTTAGGGTTGGGATTAGAGACAGGTTTTAGGTTAGGGTCAGGGTTAGAGACAGGTATGGTAAGGGTTAGGGTCAAGGTATAGGTTAAGATTAGGGACAGGTTACAGTTAGGTATAGGGTTAGGAACAATATTAGGGCTAGGTTTGAGGTGTATGTTAGTGTCAGGGTTAGGTCTGAAGTAGGATTAGAGTTAGGGTTAGAATTAGAGTTAGGGGAACGTTAAGGATTAAGGATAGGTTTAGGGTTAACGTTAGGGACAGGAATAGGGTCAGTGTTAGGGTTATGATTAGGGATAGGTACAGAGTTAGGTTTAAGGGTAGGAACAGGCTTGTGGGATCGGATTAGAGTTAGGGTTTATGACACAATTAGGGTCACGGTTAGAGATACGCTTAGCTTTCCCGACATTGTTAGATTTAGGGTTACTCTTAGCGTTAAGTTTAGGGACAGGTTAACGGTTAGTGTTAGAGTTAGGGTCAGGGCTAAGGTTAGGTTTACGGTTCCATTTACATTTAGGTTTATGGTTAAAGACAGGCTAGGGTTCTGGTTAGGATTAGGGTTTCCGTTAAAATTAGGGGCACAGTTAAGCTTAGTGCAAGGTTTAGGGTTAGTGATAAAGACACGGTTTGGTTTAGGATATGGGTTCGGGTGAGATTCAGTGTTAGGGACAGGTTAGGGTAGGATTAGTGTTAGGGGTAGAGACAGGTTTCGGGTTAGAGTTACAAAATTGGTTATGAGTAAGTGTAAAAACAGGGTTAGGGTTAGTGAAGTTGTTAGGGTTATGGTTAGCGTTAGCTACAGGGTTAAGTATAAGTAGAAGGTTAGTTTTGGGGTTTGTGTGAAGTTTAGAAAAAGGGTTATTTTCAGATTTCGGTTTAGGAAAAGGGTTACGATAACAGGGTTTGTATTAAGAACAGTATGCATGGTATGCACACGGATGGCTTAGGGTTCGCATGAGGGTGAGGAATACAATAGGGGTTTTCATTTGACATAGGGAAGGTCTTAGATTTAGAGACAAGGTTAAGGTTAGGGACAGGATTATGGTTAGAGACAAGATGAAGTTTAGGGACACTGTCAGGGTTAGTGTTTAGTTTAAGTTTAGGGTTACCGTTAGGGTTAGGGACAAAATTAGGGTTAGGGTTATGGACAGTGTTAGGTTTAGGGTTAAAGTTAGGGTCAGCGCTCAAGTTAAGGTTAGGGTTTAGGGATAGGGTTAGGGTTGGGGTTAAGGTTAGGGATAGGGTTAGGGAAACGATTCGGGTTTGGAACATGGTTAAGTTTAGTGTTCAGTTTATAGTTAAGTTTTGGTTTTGGCTGATGGTTAAGGTTAGGTTTAGAGACAGGTTTAGTGACAGGGTGAGTGTTAGAGTTAAGTTTAGAGCGACGTTAAGGGTCAGAGTTAGGTTTAGCGACAGTGTTATGTTTAGGGTTAGGGTTAGGGTAAGGGTTAGGGTTTAGCGTTAGGGTTAGGTACAGGATTAGGGTTTGAGACATGGTTAGGTTTTGTGTTAGGGTTAGTTTTAGGGTTAGGGTTAGGGTTTAGGGTTAGGTTTAGGGTTACGGTTAGGGACTGGATTAGGGTTTGGGACATGGTTAGGTTTAGTATTAGGGTTATAGTTAAGTTTTGGTTCTGGCTGATGGTTAAGGTTAGGTTAGGGTTAGGGTTAGGGTTAGGTTTTAGGGATATGGTTAGGGTTAGGGTTAGGGTTTAGGTTTAGGGTTATGGTTAAGTTTAGGGTTTAGGGTTTAGGGTTAGGGTTAGGGTTAGCGATAGGTTTAGGGTTAGGGACAGGATTAGGGTTGGGGACATGGTTAGGTTTAGTGTTAGGGTTATAGTTAAGTTTAGGTTTTGTCTGATGCTTAAGTTTAGGTTTAGGGACAGGGTTAGTGACAGGGTTTGGGTTAGAGTTAAGGGTGGAGAGACGGTAAGGGTCAGAGTTAGGTTTAGCGACAGTGTTAGGGTTAGGGTTAATATTAGAGTCAGAGTTAAGGTTAAGGTTAGCGTTATGGTTAGAAGCAGATTAGGTTGAGTGATAGTGTTAGTATTAGTGACAGGCTTAATGTTAGTGTTAGCGTTAGGGTTTGGGACAGTGTTAGGGTTAGGTTTGGAGTTGAGTTTAGTGTTAGGTTTCAGTTTAGGGCTATGGTAAGTGTTAGAGACAGGGTGGCCTTCGGATTAGGGTAGGGATAGGGTCAGGCACAGGGATAGGGATATGGTTATGCTTAGGGTTGGGATTAGAAACAGGTTTAAAGTTAGGGTCAGGGTTAGAGACAGGTATGGTTAGGGTTAGGGTCAAGGTATAGGTAAGATTTAGGTTAAGATTAGGGACAGGTTACAGTTAGGTTTAGGGTTAGGAACAAGATTAGGGCTAGGGTTGAGGTTTATGTTAGTGTCAGGGTTAGGTCTGAAGTAGGATTAGAGTTAGGGTTAGAATTAGAGTTAGGGGAACGGTTAGGATTAAGGATAGGTTTAGGGTTAACGTTACGCACAGGAATAGGGTTAGTGTTAGGGTTATGATTAGGGATAGGTACAGAGTTAGGTTGAAGAGTACGAACAGGCTCATGGATTATTAGGGTTAGGGTTTATGACACAATTAGGGTCACGGTTAGAGTTACACTTAGCTTTACCGACATGGTTAGCTTTAGGGTTACTCTGAGCGTTAAGTTTAGGGACAGGTTAAGGGTTAGTGTTAGAGTTAGGGTCAGGGCTAGGGTTAGGTTTCTGGTTCGATTTACATTTAGGGTTATGGTTAAAGACAAGCTAGTGTTCTGGTTAGGATTAGGGTTTCCGTTAAAATTAGGGACACAGTTAAGGTTACTGTAAGGTTTAGGGTTAGTGATAAAGACACGGTTTGGTTTAGGGTATGGGTTTGGGGGAGATTCAGTGTTAGGGACAGGTTAGGGTAGGATTAGTGTTAGGGGTACAGGCAGTTTTCGGGTTAGAGTTACAAAATTCGTTATGAGTAAGTGTAAAAACCGGGGTAGGGTTAGTGAAGTCGTTAGGGTTAGGGTTAGGGTTAGCTACAGGGTTAGGTTTAGGGAGATGGTTAGGTTTGGGGTTTGTGTGAAGTTTAGAAAAAGGGTTATTTTCAGAGTTCGGTTTAGGAAAAGGCTTACAATAACAGGGTTTGGATTAAGAAGAGTATGCATGGTAGGCACACGGATGGCTTAGGGTTCGCATGAGGGTGAGGAATACATTTGGGGTTTTCATTTGACATAGGGGAGGTCTTAGGGTTAGAGACAAGGTTAAGGTTAGGGACAGCATTAGTGTTAGAGACAAGATTAAGGTTAGGGACACTGTCAGGGTTAGTGTTAAGTTTAAGTTTAGGGTTACAGTTATGGTTAGGGACAAAATTAGGGTTAGGGTTATGGACAGTGTTAGGTTTAGGGTTAAAGTTAGGGTCAGCGCTCAAGTTAAGGTTAACATTAAGGTTATGGATAGTTAGGGGTAAGGTTAGAAACAAGGTTAGACTTACGGTTAGGATTAGAGGCACGGTTATTTTTATATTAGGGTTCTAAACAGAGTTAAGGGTAGTGTTAGGGTTAGGAATACTTTTTAGGGTTAGGGTCTGGTTTAGGGTTTGTTTTAGGGTTCGGGGCAGAGTTAGGGTTAGGGACATAGTTAGTGTTCGGTTTAGGGTTAAGCTTAGGGACAGAGTTAGGGTTAGAGTTAGGGTTAAGGACAGGGTTATGATTAGGGTCAGGGTTAGTGTTCAGGACAGTGTCAGGGCAGGCCGTAGGATCAGGGTAGGGTTTGGGTTCAGGTTAGGATATGCTAGGGTTAGTGTTAGGGGCATAGCTAGGGTTGAGGGCAGAGTCAGTGTTATGATTAGGAACATGGCTAAGGTTAGGGTTCATGTTAGGGACCGTTTCAGGGTTACGTTTAGTGTTAAGGGTTGGGTTAGAATGGAGGACACGGTTAGGGTTAGTGTTAGGGTATCACGTCTCACGTGACATCGGCTGGGGAACTACAGTTAGATGGCGAAGAGTTAAGAAACTCCAGAGCCAAAAATAGAGTTTCTGTGGGCCAGTGTTCTCATCTCTGAGGCCCAAGCCTTAATACTGTGGGCGCATAGCTTTTCTTTACAACTGCCACCAAGAAGTCAATTTGAATATCTATACACAGGGAGTTGATTCTATTTGTCTGGCAGCTGCTTCGCCAAAACTCATTTTGATCAAACACAAGTTTTGCTTTCACATGTATGTATGATCCCCCGGATGGACTCAGCATTCCGAGACCACCGGATAAGGAAGTTGTACTGAGATCATTCCCTCGGGTCTTAGCATTCGGAGACACTTCCTTATGACGTCAAAGGCTCAGTGCACAGGAGCATTCGAATCGGCAGCTCCAAGGTGACATTAGGGTTAGGTTTATAAACAGGATGAAGTTAGGTTTAGGGTTAGGGTTACCGACAGAGTTTGCTTTAGGGTAAGGGACAGGATTAGAACTAGGATTAGGTTTAGAGACACGGTTAGAATTAGGGTTAGTTTTACGTTTAGTGTTGAAGGACAGAGTTAGGGTTTGTGTTAGCGTTAGGGTTAGGGTTCGTGTTAGGATTAGGGTTAGGGACAGAGTTGGGAAGAGTGTTAGGGCTCCATTTAGAGTTAGGGGTAGGGATACGTTTAGATTTAGGTTTTGGGTTAGAAAAAGGTTTAGCTACAGGGGCAGGGATAGGGTAGGGTCACAGTGAGTGTCAGAGTTAGGATTAGGGTTAGAGTTAAGGTTAGGGTTTGGGTTAGGGTTAGGGTTTTGGGTTAGGTTTAGAGTTAGGGTTAGGGTTAGGGTTTAGGGGTTAGGGTTTAGGGTTAGGGTTAGCGTTAGGGTTAGGGTTTAGGGTTTAGGGTTAGGGACAGGGTTAGGGTTAGGGTTTAGGGTTAGGGTTAGGGTTAGGGGCACGATTAGGGTTTGGGACATGGTTAGGTTTAGTGTTAGGGTTATAGTTAAGTTTTGGTTTTGGCTGATGGTTAAGTTTCGTTTTAGGGACAGGTTTAGTGACAGGGTGAGTGTTACAGTTAAGGTTAGAGAGACGGTAAGGGTCAGAGTTAGGTTTAGCGACAGTGTTAGGGTTAGGGATCGGGTTAGGTTAGGGTTTAGGGTTAGGGTTAGGGTTAGGGTTAGGAATAGGTGAGGGTTAGTGTTTAGATTTTAGGGTTAGGGTTTAGGGATAGGGTTAGGGATAGGGCTAGGGTAAGGGTTAGAGTTAGGGTTTAGGCTTTAGGGCTAGGGTTAGGGTTAGGTTTAGGGTTTAGGGTTAAGTTTAGGGTTGGATTTGGGTTAGGGTTTAGTGTTTAGGGTTAGGGTTAGCGTTAGGGTTAGGGTTTTGATTTAGGGTTTAGGTTTAGTGTTAGGATTAGGGTTAGGGTTTCGGGTTTAGGGTTAGGGTCAAGGTTAGGGTTAGGGTTAGGTACACGATTCCCGTTTGAGACATGGTTATGTTTAGTGTTAGTGTTATAGTTAAGTTTAGGTTTTGGCTGATGGTTAAGGTTAGGTTTAGGGACAGGGTTAGTTACAGGGTGAGGGTTAGAGTTAAAGTTAGAGAGACGGTAAGGGTCAGAGTTAGGTTTAGCGACAGTATTAGGTTTAGGGTTAGGGTTAGGTTAGGATTAGATTTAGGGTTAGGGTTTAGGGTTAGGGTTAGGGTTTTGAGATAGCGTTAGGATTAGGGTTTAGGGTTCGGGTTAGGGTTAAAGTTAGGGTTTAGGGATAGGTTTAGGGTTAGGTTTAGGGTTTAAGGTAGGGTTAGGGTTAGGGTTATGGTTTAGGATTTAGGGTTAGGGTTATGGTTAGGATTAGGTTTAGGGTTAGGGACACGATTCGGGTTTGGGACATGGTTAAATTCAGTGTTAGGGTTATAGTTAAGTTTAGGTTTTGCCTGATGGTTAAGGTTAGGGTTAGGGACAGGATTAGTGAAAGGGTGAGGGTTAGAGTTAAGGTTAGAGAGACAGTAAGGTTCAGAGTTAGGTTTAGCGACAGTGTTAGGGTTAGGGTTAATATTAGAAGCAGAGTTAGGGTTAAGGTTAGCGTTATGGTTAGAAACAGATTAGGTTGTGATAGTGTTAGTATTAGTGACAGGCTTAGTGTTAGGGTTAAGGTTAGGTGTAGAGACAGTGTTAGGGTTAGGTTTGGAGTTGAGTTTAGTGTTAGGTTTCAGTTTAGGGCTACGGTTAGTGTTAGAGTCAGGGTGGCCTTCGGATTAGGGTAGGGATAGGGTCAGGCACAGGGATAGGGATATGGTTATGGTTAGGGTTGGGATTAGAGACAGGTTTAAGGTTAGGGTCAGGGTTAGAGACAGGTATGGTTAGGGTTAGGGTCAAGGTATAGGTAAGATTTAGGTTAAGATTAGGGACAGGTTACAGTTAGGTTTAGGGTTAGGAACAAGATTAGGGCTAGGTTTGAGGTGTATGTTAATGTCAGGGTTAGGTCTGAAGTAGGATTAGAGTTAGGGTTAGATTTAGAGTTAGGGGAACGTTAAGGATTAAGAATAGGTTTAGGGTTAACGTTAGGGACAGGAACAGGGTCAGTGTTAGGGTTAAATTAGGGATAGGTACAGAGTTAGGTTTAAGAGTAGGAACAGGCTTATGGATTGGATTAGGGTTAGGGTTTATGACACAATTAGGGTCACGGTTAGAGATACGCTTAGCTTTACCGACATGGTTAGATTTAAGGTTACTCTTAGCGTTAAGTTTAGGGACAGGTTAATGGTTAGTGTTAGTGTTAGGGTCAGGGCTAAGGTTAGGTTTACAGTTCGATTTACATTTAGGGTTATGGTTAAAGACAGGCTAGTGTTCTGGTTAGGATTAGGGTTTCCGTTAAAATTAGGGACACAGTTAAGCTTAGTGTAAGGTTTAGGGGTAGTGATAAAGACACGGTTTGGTTTAGCGTATGGGTTTGGCTGAGATTCAGTGTTAGGGACAGGTTAGGGTAGGATTAGTGTTAGGGGTAGAGACAGGTTTCGGGTTAGAGTTACAAAATTGGTTATGAGTAAGTGTAAAAACAGGGTTAGGGTTAGTGAAGTTGTTAGGGTTAGGGTTAGGGTTAGCTACAGGGTTAAGTTTAGGGAGAAGGTTAGTTTTGGAGTTTGTGTGAAGTTTAGAAAAAGGGTTATTTTCAGATTTCGGTAGGAAAAGGGTTACGATAACAGGGTTTGGATTAAGAACCGTATGCATGGTAGGCACACGGATGGCTTAGGGTTCGCATGAGGGTGAGGAATACAATTGGGGTTTTCATTTGACATAGGAGAGGTCTTAGAGTTAGAGACAAGGTTAAGGTTAAGGACAGGATTAGGGTTAGAGACAAGATTAAGGTTAGGGACACTGTCAGGGTTAGTGTTAAGTTTAAGTTTAGGGTTACAGTTATGGTTAGGGACAAAATTAGGGTTAGGTTTATGGACAGTGTTAGGTTTAGGGTTAAAGTTAGGGTCAGCGCTCAAGTTAAGGTTAACATTAAGGTTAGGGATAGGTCTAGGGGTAGGGTTAGAAACAAGGTTAGACTTACGGTTAGGATGAGAGGCACGGTTATATTTAAATTAGGGTTCAAAACAGAGTTAAGGGTAGTGTTAGGGTTAGGAATACTTTTTAGGGTTAGGGTTTGGTTTAGCGTTTGTTTTAGGGTTCGGGACAGAGTTCGGGTTACGAACATAGTTAGTGTTAGGTTTAGGGTTAAGCTTAGGGACAGAGTTAGGGTTACATTTAGGGTTAAGGACAGGGTTATGATTAGGTCAGGGTTAGTGTTCAGGACAGTGTCAGGGCAGGACAAGGTTTGCTGTAGGATTATGGTAAGGTTTGGGTTCAGGTTAGGATATGTTAGGGTTAGGGTTAGGGGCATAGCTAGGGTTGAGGGCAGAGTTAGTGTTACAGTTAGGAACATGGCTAACGTTACGGTTCATGTAAGGGACAGTTTCAGGGTTACGTTTAGTGTTAAGGGTTGGGTTAGAATGGAGGACACGTTTAATGTTAGTGTTAGGGTATCATGCCTGACGTGACATCGACTGGGGAACTTCAGTTACATGGCGAAGAGTTAAGAAACACCAGAGCCAAAAATAGTGTTTCTGTGGGCCAGTGTTCTCATCTCTGAGGCCCAAGCCTTAATACTGTGGGCGCATATCTTTTCTTTACAACTGCCACCAAGAAGTCAATTTGAATATCTATACACAGGGGGTTGATTCTATTTGTCTGGCAGCTGCTTCGCCAAAACTCATTGTGATCAAACACAAGTTT
Source organism: Hipposideros larvatus (assembly GCA_031876335.1). Classification (NCBI taxonomy): domain Eukaryota; kingdom Metazoa; phylum Chordata; class Mammalia; order Chiroptera; family Hipposideridae; genus Hipposideros; species Hipposideros larvatus. Next base: position 68,339,358 of record CM063100.1, read on the forward strand.
TGCTTTCACATGTACGCATGATCCCCCGGATGGACTCAGCATTCCGAGACCACCGGATAAGGAAATTTTACTGCGATCAATCCCTCGGGTCTTAGCATTCCGAGACATTTCCTTATGACGTGAAAGGCTCAGTGCACAGGAGCATTCGAATCGGAAGCTCCAAGGTGACATTAGGTTTAGGTTTATAAACAGGATGAAGTTAGGGGTAGGGTTAGGGTTACCGACAGAGTTTGCTTTAAGGTAAGGGACAGGATTAGAACTAGGATTAGGTTTAGAGACACGGTTAGAATTAGGGTTAGTTTTAGGTTTAGTGTTGAAGGACAGAGTTAGGGTTTGGGTTAGCATTAGGGTTAGGGTTCGTGTTAGGATTAGGGTTAGGGACAGAGTTGGGAAGAGTGTTAGGGCTCCAATTAGAGTTAGGGCTAGGGATACGTTTAGGTTTAGGTTTTGGGGTAGGGAAAGGTTTAGCTACAGGGGCAGGGATTGCGTAGGGACACAGTGAGTGTTAGAGTTAGGATTAGGGTTAGGGTTAGGGCTAGGGTTTGGGTTAGGGTTAGGGTTTAGGGATAGGGTTAGGGTTAGGGTTAGAGTTTATGGTTTAGGGTTAGGGGTAGCGTTAGGGTTAGGGTTAGTGTTAGGGTTAGGGTTAGGGTTAGGGGCACGATTAGGGTTTTGGACATGGTTAGGTTTAATGTTAGGGTTATAGTTAAGTTTTGGTTTTGGCTGATGGTTAAGTTTAGTTTTAGGGACAGGTTGAGTGACAGGGTGAGTGTTAGAGTTAAGGTTAGAGAGTCGGTAAGGTTCAGAGTTAGGATTAGCGACAGTGTTAGGGTTAGGGATCGGGTTATGTTAGGGTTTAGGGTTAGGGTTAGGGTTAGGGTTAGCATTAGGGTTAGGGTTCGTGTTAGGATTAGGGTTAGGGACAGAGTTGGGAAGAGTGTCAGGGCTCCATTTAGAGTTAGCGCTAGGGATACGTTTAGGTTTAGGTTTTGGGGTAGGAAAAGGTTTAGCTACAGGGGCAGGGATTGCGTAGCGACACAGTGACTGTTAGAGTTAGGATGAGGGTTAGGGTTAGGGCTACGGTTTGGGTTAGGGTTAGGTTTTAGGGATAGGGTTAGGGTTAGGGTTAGGGTTAGAGTTTACGGTTTAGGGTTAGGGGTAGCGTTAGGGTTAGGGTTAGGGTTAGGGTTAGGGTTACAGTTAGGGGCACGATTAGGGTTTGGTACATGGTTAAGTTTAGTGTTAGGGTTATAGTTAAGTTTTGGTTTTGGCTGATGGTTAAGTTTAGTTTTAGGGACAGGTTGAGTGACAGGGTGAGGGTTAGAGTTAAGGTTAGACAGTCGGTAAGGTTCAGAATTATGTTTAGCGACAGTGTTAGTGTAAGGGATCGGGTTAGGTTAGGGTTTAGGGTTAGGGTTAGGAATAGGTGAGGGTTAGTGTTTAGATTTTAGGGTTAGGGTTTAGGGATAGGGTTAGGGTTAGTGTTAGGGTAAGGGTTAGAGTTAGGGTTTAGGCTTTAGGGTTAGGGTTAGTGTTAGGGTTTAGGGTTTAGGGTTAGGGTTAGGGTTAGGGTTAGGGTTAGGGTTTAGTGTTTATGGTTAGGGTTAGCGTTAGGGTTAGGGTTTGGGTTTAGGGTTTAGGTTTAGGGTTAGCTTTAGTGTTAGGGTTTCGGGTTTAGTGTTAGGGTTAAGGTTAGGGTTAGGTACACGTTTCGGGTTTGAGACATGGTTAGGTTTAGTGTTAGGGTTATAGTTAAGTTTAGGTTTTGGCTGATGGTTAAGGTTAGGTTTAGGGACAGGGTTAGTTACAGGGTGAGGGTTAGAATTAAAGATAGAGAGACGGTAAAGGTCAGAGTTAGGTTTAGCGACAGTGTTAGGGTTAGAGTTAGGGTTAGGTTAGGGTTAGGGTTATGGTTAGGGTTAGGGTTAGGGTTAGGTTTTAGGCATAGGGTTAGGGTTAGGGTTACGGTTTAGGTTTAGGGTTAGGGTTAAGGTTAGGGTTTAGGGTTTATGGTTAGGGTTAGGGTTAGGGTTAGCATTAGGTTTAGGGTTAGGGACAGGATTAGGGTTTGGGATATGGTTAGGTTTACTGTTAGGGTTATATTAAGTTTAGGTTTTGTCTGATGCTTAAGTTTAGGTTTAGGGACAGGGTTAGTGACAGGGTAAGGGTTAGAGTTAAGGTTGGAGAGACGGTAAGGGTCAGAGTTAGGTTTAGCGACAGTGTTAGGGTTAGGGATCAGGTTAGGTTAGGGTTTAGGGTTAGGGTTAGGGTTACGGTTAGGAATAGGGGAGGGTTAATGTTTACATTTTAGGGTTAGGGTTTAGGGATAGGATTAGGGTTAGGGTTAGGGTTAGGGTTATTGTTAGGATTTAGGCTTTAGAGTTAGGTTTAGGGTTAGAGTTAGGGCTTACGGTTTAGGGTTAGGGTTAGGGTTAGGGTTAGGGTTTCGGGTTTCGGGTTAGGGTTAAGTTTAGGGTTAGGGTTAGGTACACGATTCGGGTTTGAGACATGTTTAGGTTTAGTGTTAGGGTTATGGTTAAGTTAAGGTTTTGGCTGATGGTTAAGGTTAGGTTTAGGGACAGGGTTAGTTACAGGGTGAGGGTTAGAGTTAAAGTTAGAGAGACGGTAAGGTACAGAGTTAGGTTTAGCGACAGTGTTAGGGTTAGGGTTAGTGTTAGGTTAGGGTTAGGGTTTGGGTTAGGGTTAGGGTTAGGTTTTAGGGATAGGGTTAGGGTTAGGGTTACGGTTTAGGTTTAGAGTTAGGGTTAAGGTTAGGGTTTAGGGTTTAGGGTTAGGGTTAGGGTTCGAGTTAGGGTTTAGGCTTTAGGGTTAGGGTTAGTGTTAGGGTTTAGGGTTTCGGGTTAGGGTTAGGGTTAGGGTTAGGGTTAGGGTTAGGGTTAGGTTTTAGGGATAGGGTTAGGGTTAGGGTTACGGTTTAGGTTTAGGGTTAGGGTTAAGGTTAGGGATTAGGGTTTAGGGTTAGGGTTAGGGTTAGAGTTAGGGTTTAGGCTTTAGGGTTAGGGTTAGTGGTAGGGTTTAGGGTTTAGGGTTAGGGTTAGGGTTTAGTGTTTATGGTTAGGGTTAGCGTTAGGGTTAGGGTTTGGGTTTAGGGTTTAGGTTTAGGGTTAGGGTTATTGTTAGGGTTTCGGGTTTAGTGTTAGGGTTAAGGTTAGGGTTAGGGTTAGGTACACGTTTTGGGTTTGAGACATGGTTAGGTTTAGTGTTAGGGTTATAGTTAAGTTTAGGTTTTGGCTGATGGTTAAGGTTAGGTTTAGGGACAGGGTTAGTTACAGGGTGAGGGTTAGAGTTAAAGACAGAGAGACGGTAAGGGTCAGAGTTAGGTTTAGCGACAGTGTTAGGGTTAGGGTTAGGGTTAGGTTAGGGTTAGGGTTAGGGTTAGAGTTAGGGTTAGGTTTTAGGGATAGGGTTAGGGTTAGGGTTATGGTTTAGGTTTAGGGTTAGGGTTAAGGTTAGGGTTTAGGGTTTAGGGTTAGGGTTAGGGTTAGGGTTAGCATTAGGTTTAGGGTTAGGGACAGGATTAGGGTTTGGGATATGGTTAGGTTTACTGTTAGGGTTATATTAAGTTTACGTTTTGTCTGATGCTTAAGTTTAGGTTTAGGGACAGGGTTAGTGACAGGGTGAGGGTTAGAGTTAAGGTTGGAGAGACGGTAAGGGTTAGAGTTAGGTTTAGCGACAGTGTTAGGGTTAGGGATCGGGTTATGTTAGGGTTTAGGGTTAGGGTTAGGGTTAGGGTTAGCATTAGGGTTAGGGTTCGTGTTAGGATTAGGGTTAGGGACAGAGTTGGGAAGAGTGTCAGGGCTCCATTTAGAGTTAGCGCTAGGGATACGTTTAGGTTTAGGTTTTGGGGTAGGAAAAGGTTTAGATACAGGGGCAGGGATTGCGTAGCGACACAGTGACTGTTAGAGTTAGGATGAGGGTTAGGGTTAGGGCTACGGTTTGGGTTAGGGTTAGGTTTTAGGGATAGGGTTAGGGTTAGGGTTAGGGTTAGAGTTTACGGTTTAGGGTTAGGGGTAGCGTTAGGGTTAGGGTTAGGGTTAGGGTTAGGGTTACAGTTAGGGGCACGATTAGGGTTTGGTACATGGTTAAGTTTAGTGTTAGGGTTATAGTTAAGTTTTGGTTTTGGCTGATGGTTAAGTTTAGTTTTAGGGACAGGTTGAGTGACAGGGTGAGGGTTAGAGTTAAGGTTAGACAGTCGGTAAGGTTCAGAATTAGGTTTAGCGACAGTGTTAGTGTAAGGGATCGGGTTAGGTTAGGGTTTAGGGTTAGGGTTAGGAATAGGTGAGGGTTAGTGTTTAGATTTTAGGGTTAGGGTTTAGGGATAGGGTTAGGGTTAGTGTTAGGGTAAGGGTTAGAGTTAGGGTTTAGGCTTTAGGGTTAGGGTTAGTGTTAGGGTTTAGGGTTTAGGGTTAGGGTTAGGGTTAGGGTTAGGGTTAGGGTTTAGTGTTTATGGTTAGGGTTAGCGTTAGGGTTAGGGTTTGGGTTTAGGGTTTAGGTTTAGGGTTAGCTTTAGTGTTAGGGTTTCGGGTTTAGTGTTAGGGTTAAGGTTAGGGTTAGGTACACGTTTCGGGTTTGAGACATGGTTAGGTTTAGTGTTAGGGTTATAGTTAAGTTTAGGTTTTGGCTGATGGTTAAGGTTAGGTTTAGGGACAGGGTTAGTTACAGGGTGAGGGTTAGAATTAAAGATAGAGAGACGGTAAAGGTCAGAGTTAGGTTTAGCGACAGTGTTAGGGTTAGAGTTAGGGTTAGGTTAGGGTTAGGGTTATGGTTAGGGTTAGGGTTAGGGTTAGGTTTTAGGCATAGGGTTAGGGTTAGGGTTACGGTTTAGGTTTAGGGTTAGGGTTAAGGTTAGGGTTTAGGGTTTATGGTTAGGGTTAGGGTTAGGGTTAGCATTAGGTTTAGGGTTAGGGACAGGATTAGGGTTTGGGATATGGTTAGGTTTACTGTTAGGGTTATATTAAGTTTAGGTTTTGTCTGATGCTTAAGTTTAGGTTTAGGGACAGGGTTAGTGACAGGGTAAGGGTTAGAGTTAAGGTTGGAGAGACGGTAAGGGTCAGAGTTAGGTTTAGCGACAGTGTTAGGGTTAGGGATCAGGTTAGGTTAGGGTTTAGGGTTAGGGTTAGGGTTACGGTTAGGAATAGGGGAGGGTTAATGTTTACATTTTAGGGTTAGGGTTTAGGGATAGGATTAGGGTTAGGGTTAGGGTTAGGGTTATTGTTAGGATTTAGGCTTTAGAGTTAGGTTTAGGGTTAGAGTTAGGGCTTACGGTTTAGGGTTAGGGTTAGGGTTAGGGTTAGGGTTTCGGGTTTCGGGTTAGGGTTAAGTTTAGGGTTAGGGTTAGGTACACGATTCGGGTTTGAGACATGTTTAGGTTTAGTGTTAGGGTTATGGTTAAGTTAAGGTTTTGGCTGATGGTTAAGGTTAGGTTTAGGGACAGGGTTAGTTACAGGGTGAGGGTTAGAGTTAAAGTTAGAGAGACGGTAAGGTACAGAGTTAGGTTTAGCGACAGTGTTAGGGTTAGGGTTAGTGTTAGGTTAGGGTTAGGGTTTGGGTTAGGGTTAGGGTTAGGTTTTAGGGATAGGGTTAGGGTTAGGGTTACGGTTTAGGTTTAGAGTTAGGGTTAAGGTTAGGGTTTAGGGTTTAGGGTTAGGGTTAGGGTTCGAGTTAGGGTTTAGGCTTTAGGGTTAGGGTTAGTGTTAGGGTTTAGGGTTTCGGGTTAGGGTTAGGGTTAGGGTTAGGGTTAGGGTTAGGTTTTAGGGATAGGGTTAGGGTTAGGGTTACGGTTTAGGTTTAGGGTTAGGGTTAAGGTTAGGGATTAGGGTTTAGGGTTAGGGTTAGGGTTAGAGTTAGGGTTTAGGCTTTAGGGTTAGGGTTAGTGGTAGGGTTTAGGGTTTAGGGTTAGGGTTAGGGTTTAGTGTTTATGGTTAGGGTTAGCGTTAGGGTTAGGGTTTGGGTTTAGGGTTTAGGTTTAGGGTTAGGGTTATTGTTAGGGTTTCGGGTTTAGTGTTAGGGTTAAGGTTAGGGTTAGGGTTAGGTACACGTTTTGGGTTTGAGACATGGTTAGGTTTAGTGTTAGGGTTATAGTTAAGTTTAGGTTTTGGCTGATGGTTAAGGTTAGGTTTAGGGACAGGGTTAGTTACAGGGTGAGGGTTAGAGTTAAAGACAGAGAGACGGTAAGGGTCAGAGTTAGGTTTAGCGACAGTGTTAGGGTTAGGGTTAGGGTTAGGTTAGGGTTAGGGTTAGGGTTAGAGTTAGGGTTAGGTTTTAGGGATAGGGTTAGGGTTAGGGTTATGGTTTAGGTTTAGGGTTAGGGTTAAGGTTAGGGTTTAGGGTTTAGGGTTAGGGTTAGGGTTAGGGTTAGCATTAGGTTTAGGGTTAGGGACAGGATTAGGGTTTGGGACATGGTTAGGTTTACTGTTAGGGTTATATTAAGTTTACGTTTTGTCTGATGCTTAAGTTTAGGTTTAGGGACAGGGTTAGTGACAGGGTGAGGGTTAGAGTTAAGGTTGGAGAGACGGTAAGGGTTAGAGTTAGGTTTAGCGACAGTGTTAGGGTTAGGAATCAGGTTAGGTTAGGGTTTAGGGTTAGGGTTAGGGTTAGGGTTAGGAATAGGGGAGCGTTAGTGTTTACATTTTAGGGTTAGGGTTTAGGGATAGGGTTAGTGTTAGGGTTAGGGTTAGGGTTAGAGTTAGGATTTAGGCTTTAGGGATAGGGTTAGGGTTAGAGTTAGGGCTTACGGTTTAGGGTTAGGTTTAGGGTTAGGGTTAGGGTTTCGGGTTTAGTGTTAGGGTTAAGTTTAGGGTTAGGGTTAGGTACACGATTCGGGTTTGAGACATGTTTAGGATTAGTGTTACGGTTATGATTAAGTTTAGGTTTTGGCTGATGGTTAAGGTTAGGTTTAGGGACAGGGTTAGTTACAGGGTGAGGGTTAGAGTTAAGTTAGAGAGACGGTAAGGTACAGAGTTAGGTTTAGCGACAGTGTTAGGGTTAGGGTTAGGGTTAGGTTTTAGGGATAGGGTTAGGGTTAGGGTTAGGGTTAGAGTTTACGGTTTAGGGTTAGGGGTAGCGTTAGGGTTAGGGTTAGGGTTAGGGTTAGGGTTACAGTTAGGGGCACGATTAGGGTTTGGTACATGGTTAAGTTTAGTGTTAGGGTTATAGTTAAGTTTTGGTTTTGGCTGATGGTTAAGTTTAGTTTTAGGGACAGGTTGAGTGACAGGGTGAGGGTTAGAGTTAAGGTTAGACAGTCGGTAAGGTTCAGAATTAGGTTTAGCGACAGTGTTAGTGTAAGGGATCGGGTTAGGTTAGGGTTTAGGGTTAGGGTTAGGAATAGGTGAGGGTTAGTGTTTAGATTTTAGGGTTAGGGTTTAGGGATAGGGTTAGGGTTAGTGTTAGGGTAAGGGTTAGAGTTAGGGTTTAGGCTTTAGGGTTAGGGTTAGTGTTAGGGTTTAGGGTTTAGGGTTAGGGTTAGGGTTAGGGTTAGGGTTAGGGTTTAGTGTTTATGGTTAGGGTTAGCGTTAGGGTTAGGGTTTGGGTTTAGGGTTTAGGTTTAGGGTTAGCTTTAGTGTTAGGGTTTCGGGTTTAGTGTTAGGGTTAAGGTTAGGGTTAGGTACACGTTTCGGGTTTGAGACATGGTTAGGTTTAGTGTTAGGGTTATAGTTAAGTTTAGGTTTTGGCTGATGGTTAAGGTTAGGTTTAGGGACAGGGTTAGTTACAGGGTGAGGGTTAGAATTAAAGATAGAGAGACGGTAAAGGTCAGAGTTAGGTTTAGCGACAGTGTTAGGGTTAGGGTTAGGGTTAGGTTAGGGTTAGGGTTAGGGTTAGGGTTAGGGTTAGGTTTTAGGCATAGGGTTAGTGTTAGGGTTACGGTTTAGGTTTAGGGTTAGGGTTAAGGTTAGGGTTTAGGGTTTATGGTTAGGGTTAGGGTTAGGGTTAGCATTAGGTTTAGGGTTAGGGACAGGATTAGGGTTTGGGATATGGTTAGGTTTACTGTTAGGGTTATATTAAGTTTAGGTTTTGTCTGATGCTTAAGTTTAGGTTTAGGGACAGGGTTAGTGACAGGGTAAGGGTTAGAGTTAAGGTTGGAGAGACGGTAAGGGTCAGAGTTAGGTTTAGCGACAGTGTTAGGGTTAGGGATCAGGTTAGGTTAGGGTTTAGGGTTAGGGTTAGGGTTACGGTTAGGAATAGGGGAGGGTTAATGTTTACATTTTAGGGTTAGGGTTTAGGGATAGGATTAGGGTTAGGGTTAGGGTTAGGGTTATTGTTAGGATTTAGGCTTTAGAGTTAGGTTTAGGGTTAGAGTTAGGGCTTACGGTTTAGGGTTAGGGTTAGGGTTAGGGTTAGGGTTTCGGGTTTCGGGTTAGGGTTAAGTTTAGGGTTAGGGTTAGGTACACGATTCGGGTTTGAGACATGTTTAGGTTTAGTGTTAGGGTTATGGTTAAGTTAAGGTTTTGGCTGATGGTTAAGGTTAGGTTTAGGGACAGGGTTAGTTACAGGGTGAGGGTTAGAGTTAAAGTTAGAGAGACGGTAAGGTACAGAGTTAGGTTTAGCGACAGTGTTAGGGTTAGGGTTAGTGTTAGGTTAGGGTTAGGGTTTGGGTTAGGGTTAGGGTTAGGTTTTAGGGATAGGGTTAGGGTTAGGGTTACGGTTTAGGTTTAGAGTTAGGGTTAAGGTTAGGGTTTAGGGTTTAGGGTTAGGGTTAGGGTTCGAGTTAGGGTTTAGGCTTTAGGGTTAGGGTTAGTGTTAGGGTTTAGGGTTTCGGGTTAGGGTTA
>CM063100.1:68358143-68405643 GCA_031876335.1 Hipposideros larvatus
AGGTACACGTTTCGGGTTTGAGACATGGTTAGGTTTAGTGTTGGGGTTATAGTTAAGTTTAGGTTTTGGCTGATGGTTAAGGTTAGGTTTAGGGACAGGGTTAGTTACAGGGTGAGGGTTAGAGTTAAAGATAGAGAGACGGTAAGAGTCAGAGTTAGGTTTAGCGACAGTGTTAGGGTTAGGGTTAGGGTTAGGTTAGGGATAGGGTTAGAGTTAGGGTTTAGGGTTAGGGTTAGGGTTTAGGATTTAGGGTTAGTGTTATGGTTAGTGTTAGGGTTAGGGTTAGGGTCAGGATTACGGTTTGGGAAATGGTTAGGTTTAGTGTAGTGTTATAGTTAAATTTTGGTTTTGGCTGATGGTTAAGGTTAGTTTTAGGGACAGGTTTAGTGACAGGGTGAGGGTTAGAGTTAAGTTTAGAGAGACGGTAAGGGTCAGAGTTAGGTTTAGCGACAGTGTTAGTGTTAGGAATCAGATTAGGTTAGGGTTTAGGATTAGGGTTAGGGTTAGGGTTAGGAATAGGGGAGGGTTAGTGTTTACATTTTAGGGTTAGGGTTTAGGGATATGGTTAGGGTTAGGCTTAGGGTTAGAGTTAGGATTTAGGCTTTAGGGTTAGGGTTAGGGTTAGAGTTAGGGCTTACGGTTTAGGGTTAGGTTTAGGGTTAGGGTTAGGGTTTCGTGTTTCGGGTTAGGGTTAAGTTTAGGGTTAGTGTTAGGTACACGATTCGGGTTTGAGACATGTTTAGGTTTAGTGTTAGGGTTATGGTTAAGTTTAGGTTTTGGCTGATGGTTAAGGTTAGGTTTAGGGACAGGGTTAGTTACAGGGTGAGTGTTAGGGTTAGGGTTAGGGTTCGGTTTAGGGTTAGATTTTAGGAATAGGGTTAGGGTTAGGGTTACGGTTTATATTTAGGGTTAGGGTTAAGGTTAGGGTTTAGGGTTTATGGTTAGAGTTAGGGTTAGAGTTAGGGTTTAGGCTTTAGGGTTAGGGATAGTGTTAGGGTTTAGGTTTTAGGGTTAGGGTTAGGGTTAGGGTTAGGGTTAGGGTTTAGTGTTTAAGGTTAGGGTTAGCGTTAGGGTTAGGGTTTGGGTTTAGGGTTTAGGTTTAGGGTTAGGGTTAGTGTTAGGGTTTCGGGTTTAGTGTTAGGGTTAAGGTTATGGTTAGGGTTAGGTACACGATTCGGGTTTGAGACATGGTTAGGTTTAGTGTTAGGGTTATAGTTAAGTTTAGGTTTTGGCTGATGGTTAAGGTTAGCTTTAGGGACAGGGTTAGTTACAGGGTGAGGGTTAGAGTTAAAGATAGAGAGACGGTAAGTGTCAGAGTTAGGTTTAGCGACAGTGTTAGGGTTAGGGTTAGGGTTAGGTTAGTGTTAGGGTTATGGTTAGGGTTAGGTTTCAGGGATAGGGTTAGGGTTAGAGTTAGGGTTTAGGCTTTAGGGTTAGGGATAGTGTTAGGGTTTAGGTTTTAGGGTTAGGGTTAGGGTTAGGGTTAGGGTTAGGGTTAGGGTTACGGTAGGGTTAGGGTTAGGGTTAGGGTTAGGGTTACGGTTTAGGTTTAGGGTTAGGTTTAAGGTTAGAGTTTAGGGTTTAGGGTTAGGGTTAGGGTTAGAGTTAGGTTTTAGGCTTTAGGGTTAGGGTTAGTGTTAGGGTTTAGGGTTTAGGGTTAGGGTTAGGGTTAGGGTTAGGGTTTAGTGTTTATGGTTACGGTTAGCGTTAGGGTTAGGGTTTGGGTTTAGGGTTTAGGTTTAGGGTTAGGGTTAGTGTTAGGGTTTCGGGTTTAGTGTTAGGGTTAAGGTTAGTGTTAGGGTTAGGGTTAGGGTTAGGGTTAGGGTTAGGTTTTAGGGATAGGGTTAGTGTTAGGGTTACGGTTTAGGTTTAGGGTTAGGGTTAAGGTTAGGGTTTAGGGTTTAGGGTTAGGGTTAGGGTTAGGGTTAGCATTAGGTTTAGGGTTAGGGACAGGATTAGGGTTTGGGACAAGGTTAGGTTTACTGTTAGGGTTATATTAAGTTTAGGTTTTGTCTGATGCTTAAGTTTAGGTTTAGGGACAGGGTTAGTGACAGGGTGAGGGTTAGAGTTAAGGGTGGAGAGACGGTAAGGGTCAGAGTTAGGTTTAGCGACAGTGTTAGGGTTAGAGATCATGTTAGGTTAGGGTTTAGGGTTAGGGTTTGTGTTAGGGTTAGGAATAGGGGAGGGTTAGTGTTTACATTTTAGGGTTAGGGTTTAGGGATAGGGTTAGGGTTAGTGTTAGGGTTAGAGTTAAGGTTATGGTTACGGTTAGGGTTAGGGTTAGGTTTTAGGGATAGGGTTAGGGTTAGGGTTTAGGGTTTAGGGTTAGGGTTAGGGTTAGAGTTAGGGTTTAGGCTTTAGGGTTAGGGTTAGTGTTAGGGTTTAGGGTTTAGGGTTAGGGTTAGGGTTAGGGTTAGGGTTAGGGTTTAGTGTTTATGGTTAGGGTTAGCGTTAGGGTTAAAGTTTGGGTTTAGTGTTTAGGTTTAGGGTTAGGGTTAGTGTTAGGGTTTCCAGTTTAGTGTTAGGGTTAAGGTTAGGGTTAGGGTTAGGTACACGTTTCGGGTTTGAGACATGGTTAGGTTTAGTGTTAGGGTTATAGTTAAGTTTAGGTTTTGGCTGATGGTTAAGGTTAGGTTTAGGGACAGGGTTAGTTACAGGGTGAGGGTTAGAGTTAAAGATAGAGAGACGGTAAGGGTCAGAGTTAGGTTTAGCGACAGTGTTAGGGTTAGGGTTAGGGTTAGAGTTAGGGTTTAGGGTTAGGGTTACGGTTAGGGTTTAGGATTTAGGGTTAGGGTTATGGTTAGGGTTAGGGTTTTGGTTAGGGGCAGGATAAGGGTTTGGGAAATGGTTAGGTTTAGTGTAGGGTTATAGTTAAATTTTGGTTTTGGCTGATGGTTAAGGTTAGTTTTAGGGACAGGTTTAGTGACAGGGTGAGGGTTAGAGTTAAGTTTATAGAGACGGTAAGGGTCAGAGTTAGGTTTAGCGACAGTGTTAGTGTTAAGGATCATGTTAGGTTAGGGTTTAGGTTAGGGTTAGGGTTAGAGTTAGGAATAGGGCAGGGTTAGTGTTTACATTTTAGGGTTAGGGTTTAGGGATAGGGTTAGGGTTAGGGTTAGGGTTAGAGTTAGGGTTAGGGTTAGGGTTAGGTTTTAGGGATAGGGTTAGGGTTAGGGTTACGGTTTAGGTTTAGGGTTAGGGTTAAGGTTAGGGTTTAGGGTTTAGGGTTAGGGTTAGGGTTAGAGATAGGGTTTAGGCTTTAGGGTTAGGGTTAGTGTTAGGGTTTAGTGTTTAGTGTTAGGGTTAGGGTTAGGGTTTAGTGTTTATGGTTAGGGTTAGGGTTAGTGTTAGGGTTAGGGTTAAGGTTAGGGTTAGGGTTAGGGTTAGGGACAGGATTAGGGTTTGGGACATGGTTAGGTTTACTGTTAGGGTTATATTAAGTTTAGGTTTTGTCTGATGCTTAAGTTTAGGTTTAGGGACAGGGTTAGTGACAGCGTGAGGGTTAGAGTTAAGGTTGGAGAGACGGTAAGGGTCAGAGTTAGGTTTAGCGACAGTGTTAGGGTTAGGGATCAGGTTAGGTTAGGGTTTAGGGTTAGGGTTAGGGTTAGGGTTAGGAATAGGGGAGGGTTAGTGTTTACATTTTAGGGTTAGGGTTTAGGGATAGGGTTAGTGTTAGGGTTAGGGTTACAGTTAGTGTTAGGGTTAGGGTTAGGTTTTAGGGATAGGGTTAGGGTTAGGGTTACGATTTAGGTTTAGGGTTAGGGTTAAGGTTAGGGTTTAGGGTTTAGGGATAGAGTTAGGGTTAGAGTTAGGGTTTTGGCTTTAGGGTTAGGGATAGTGTTAGGGTTTAGGTTTTAGGGTTAGGGTTAGGGTTAGGGTTAGGGTTAGGGTTAGGGTTACGGTAGGGTTAGGGTTAGGGTTAGGGTTAGGGTTACGGTTTAGGTTTAGGGTTAGGGTTAAGGTTAGAGTTTAGGGTTTAGGGTTAGGGTTAGGGTTAGAGTTAGGTTTTAGGCTTTAGGGTTAGGGTTAGTGTTAGGGTTTAGGGTTTAGGGTTAGGGTTAGGGTTAGGGTTAGGGTTTAGTGTTTATGGTTACGGTTAGCGTTAGGGTTAGGGTTTGGGTTTAGGGTTTAGGTTTAGGGTTAGGGTTAGTGTTAGGGTTTCGGGTTTAGTGTTAGGGTTAAGGTTAGTGTTAGGGTTAGGGTTAGGGTTAGGGTTAGGGTTAGGTTTTAGGGATAGGGTTAGTGTTAGGGTTACGGTTTAGGTTTAGGGTTAGGGTTAAGGTTAGGGTTTAGGGTTTAGGGTTAGGGTTAGGGTTAGGGTTAGCATTAGGTTTAGGGTTAGGGACAGGATTAGGGTTTGGGACAAGGTTAGGTTTACTGTTAGGGTTATATTAAGTTTAGGTTTTGTCTGATGCTTAAGTTTAGGTTTAGGGACAGGGTTAGTGACAGGGTGAGGGTTAGAGTTAAGGGTGGAGAGACGGTAAGGGTCAGAGTTAGGTTTAGCGACAGTGTTAGGGTTAGAGATCATGTTAGGTTAGGGTTTAGGGTTAGGGTTTGTGTTAGGGTTAGGAATAGGGGAGGGTTAGTGTTTACATTTTAGGGTTAGGGTTTAGGGATAGGGTTAGGGTTAGTGTTAGGGTTAGAGTTAAGGTTATGGTTACGGTTAGGGTTAGGGTTAGGTTTTAGGGATAGGGTTAGGGTTAGGGTTTAGGGTTTAGGGTTAGGGTTAGGGTTAGAGTTAGGGTTTAGGCTTTAGGGTTAGGGTTAGTGTTAGGGTTTAGGGTTTAGGGTTAGGGTTAGGGTTAGGGTTAGGGTTAGGGTTTAGTGTTTATGGTTAGGGTTAGCGTTAGGGTTAAAGTTTGGGTTTAGTGTTTAGGTTTAGGGTTAGGGTTAGTGTTAGGGTTTCCAGTTTAGTGTTAGGGTTAAGGTTAGGGTTAGGGTTAGGTACACGTTTCGGGTTTGAGACATGGTTAGGTTTAGTGTTAGGGTTATAGTTAAGTTTAGGTTTTGGCTGATGGTTAAGGTTAGGTTTAGGGACAGGGTTAGTTACAGGGTGAGGGTTAGAGTTAAAGATAGAGAGACGGTAAGGGTCAGAGTTAGGTTTAGCGACAGTGTTAGGGTTAGGGTTAGGGTTAGAGTTAGGGTTTAGGGTTAGGGTTACGGTTAGGGTTTAGGATTTAGGGTTAGGGTTATGGTTAGGGTTAGGGTTTTGGTTAGGGGCAGGATAAGGGTTTGGGAAATGGTTAGGTTTAGTGTAGGGTTATAGTTAAATTTTGGTTTTGGCTGATGGTTAAGGTTAGTTTTAGGGACAGGTTTAGTGACAGGGTGAGGGTTAGAGTTAAGTTTATAGAGACGGTAAGGGTCAAGTTAGGTTTAGCGACAGTGTTAGTGTTAGGGATCATGTTAGGTTAGGGTTTAGGTTAGGGTTAGGGTTAGAGTTAGGAATAGGGCAGGGTTAGTGTTTACATTTTAGGGTTAGGGTTTAGGGATAGGGTTAGGGTTAGGGTTAGGGTTAGAGTTAGGGTTAGGGTTCGGGTTAGGTTTTAGGGATAGGGTTAGGGTTAGGGTTACGGTTTAGGTTTAGGGTTAGGGTTAAGGTTAGGGTTTAGGGTTTAGGGTTAGGGTTAGGGTTAGAGATAGGGTTTAGGCTTTAGGGTTAGGGTTAGTGTTAGGGTTTAGTGTTTAGTGTTAGGGTTAGGGTTAGGGTTAGGGTTTAGTGTTTATGGTTAGGGTTAGGGTTAGTGTTAGGGTTAGGGTTAAGGTTAGGGTTAGGGTTAGGGTTAGGGACAGGATTAGGGTTTGGGACATGGTTAGGTTTACTGTTAGGGTAATATTAAGTTTAGGTTTTGTCTGATGCTTAAGTTTAGGTTTAGGGACAGGGTTAGTGACAGGGTGAGGGTTAGAGTTAAGGTTGGAGAGACGGTAAGGGTCAGAGTTAGGTTTAGCGACAGTGTTAGGGTTAGGGATCAGGTTAGGTTAGGGTTTAGGGTTAGGGTTAGGGTTAGGGTTAGGAATAGGGGAGGGTTAGTGTTTACATTTAGGGTTAGGGTTTAGGGATAGGGTTAGGGTTAGGGTTAGGGTTAGAGTTAGGTTTAGGGTTAGGGTTAGTGTTAGGTTTTAGGGATAGGGTTAGGGTTAGGGTTACCGTTTAGGTTTAGGGTTAGGGTTAAGCTTAGGGTTTAGGGTTTAGGGTTAGGGTTAGGGTTAGAGTTAGGGTTTAGGCTTTAGGGTTAGGGTTAGTGTTGGGGTTTAGGGTTTAGGGTTAGGGTTAGGGTTTAGTGTTTATGGTTAGGGTTAGCGTTAGGGTTAGAGTTTGGGTTTAGTGTTTAGGTTTAGGGTTAGGGTTAGTGTTAGGGTTTCGAGTTTAGTGTTAGGGTTAAGGTTAGGGTTAGGGTTAGGTACACGTTTCGGGTTTGAGACATGGTTAGGTTTAGTGTTAGGGTTATAGTTAAGTTTAGGTTTTGGCTGATGGTTAAGGTCAGGTTTAGGGATAGGGTTAGTTACAGTGTGAGGGTTAGAGTTAAAGATAGAGAGACAGTAAGGGTCAGAGTTAGGTTTAGCGACAGTGTTAGGGTTAGGGTTAGGGTTAGAGTTAGGGTTTAGGGTTAGGGTTAGGGTTAGGGTTAGGGTTTAGGATTTAGGGTTAGGGTTATGGTTAGGGTTAGGGTTTGGGTTAGGGGCAGGATAAGGGTTTGGGAAATGGTTAGGTTTAGTGTAGGGTTATAGTTAAATTTTGGTTTTGGCTGATGGTTAAGGTTAGTTTTAGGGACAGGTTTAGTGACAGGGTGAGGGTTAGAGTTAAGTTTAGAGAGACGGTAAGGGTCAGAGTTAGGTTTAGCGGCAGTGTTAGTGTTAGGGATCAGGTTAGGTTAGGGTTTAGGGTTAGGGTTAGGGTTAGAGTTAGGAAGAGGGGAGGGTTAGTGTTTAGATTTTAGGGTTAGGGTTTAGGGATAGGGTTAGGGTTAGGGTTAGGGTTAGGGTTAGGGTTAGGTTTAGGGTTTAGTGTTTATGGTTAGGGTTAGCGTTAGTGTTAGGGTTTGGGTTTAGGGTTTAGGTTTAGGGTTAGGGTTAGTGTTAGGGTTTCGGGTTTAGTGTTAGGGTTAAGGTTAGGGTTAGGGTTAGGTACACGTTTCGTGTTTGAGACATGGTTAGGTTTAGTGTTAGGGTTATAGTTAAGTTTAGGTTTTGGCTGATGGTTAAGGTTAGGTTTAGGGACAGGGTTAGTTACACGGTGAGGGTTAGAGTTAAAGATAGAGAGACGGTAAGTGTCAGAGTTAGGTTTAGCGACAGTGTTAGGGTTAGGGTTAGGGTTAGGTTAGGGTTAGGGTTAGGGTTAGGGTTAGGGTTAGGTTTTAGGGATAGGGTTAGGGTTAGGGTTACGGTTTAGGTTTAGGTTTAGGGTTAAGGTTAGGGTTTAGGGTTTAGGGTTAGGGTTAGGGTTAGGGTTAGCATTAGTTTTAGGGTTAGGGACAGGATTAGTGTTTGGGACATGGTTAGGTTTACTGTTAGGGTTATATTAAGTTTAGGTTTTGTCTGATGCTTAAGTTTAGGTTTAGGGACAGGGATAGTGACAGGGTGAGGGTTAGAGTTAAGGTTGGAGAGACGGTAAGGGTCAGAGTTAGGTTTAGCGACAGTTTTAGGGTTAGGGATCAGGTTAGGTTAGGGTTTAGGGTTAGGGTTAGGGTTAGGGTTAGGAATAGGGGAGGGTTAGTGTTTACATTTTAGGGTTAGGGTTTAGGGATAGGGTTAGGGTTAGGGTTAGGGTTAGAGTTAGGGTTAGGGTTAGGGTTAGGTTTTAGGGATAGGGTTAGGGTTAGGGTTACGGTTTAGGTTTAAGGTTAGGGTTAAGGTTAGTGTTTAGGGTTTAGGGTTAGGGTTAGGGTTAGAGATAGGGTTTAGGCTTTAGGGTTAGGGTTAGTGTTAGGGTTTAGGGTTTAGTGTTAGGGTTAGGGTTAGGGTTAGGGTTAGGGTTTAGTGTTTATGGTTAGGGTTAGCGTTAGGGTTAGGGTTTGGGTTTAGTGTTTAGGTTTAGGGTTAGGGTTAGTGTTAGGGTTAGGGTTAGGGTTAGGTTTAGGGACAGGATTAGGGTTTGGGACATGGTTAGGTTTACTGTTAGGGTAATATTAAGTTTAGGTTTTGTCTGATGCTTAAGTTTAGGTTTAGGGACAGGGTTAGTGACAGGGTGAGGGTTTGAGTTAAGGTTGGAGAGACGGTAAGGGTCAGAGTTAGGTTTAGCGACAGTGTTAGGGTTAGGGATCAGGTTAGGTTAGGGTTTAGGGTTAGGGTTAGGGTTAGGGTTAGGAATTGGGGAGGGTTAATGTTTACATTTTAGGGTTAGGGTTTAGGGATAGGGTTAGGGTTAGGGTTAGGGTTAGAGTTAGGGTTAGGGTTAGGGTTAGGGTTAGGTTTTAGGGATAGGGTTAGGGTTAGGGTTACGGTTTAGGTTTAGGGTTAGGGTTAAGGTTAGGGTTTAGGTTTTAGGGTTAGGGTTAGGGTTAGCGTTAGGGTTAGGGTTTGGGTTTAGGGTTTAGGTTTAGGGTTATGGTTAGTGTTAGTGATTCGGGTTTAGTGTTAGGGTTAAGGTTAGGGTTAGGGTTAGGTACACGTTTCGGGTTTGAGACATGGTTAGGTTTAGTGTTAGGGTTATAGTTAAGTTTAGGTTTTGGCTGATGGTTAAGGTTAGGTTTAGGGACAGGGTTAGTTACAGGGTGAGGGTTAGAGTTAAAGATAGAGAGACGGTAAGGATCAGAGTTAGGTTTAGCGACAGTGTTAGGGTTAGGGTTAGGGTTAGGTTAGGGTTAGGGTTAGAGTTAGGGTTTAGGGTTAGGGTTAGGGTTAGGGTTTAGGATTTAGGGTTAGGGTTATGCTTATGGTTAGGGTTAGGGTTACGGGCAGGATTAGGGTTTGGGACATGATTAGGTTTACTCTTAGGGTTATATTAAGTTTAGGTTTTGTCTGATGCTTAAGTTTAGGTTTAGGGACAGGGTTAGTGACAGGGTGAGGGTTAGAGTTAAGGTTGGAGAGACGGTAAGTGTCAGAGTTAGGTTTAGCGACAGTGTTAGGGTTAGGGATCAGGTTAGGTTAGGGTTTAGGGTTAGGGTTAGGGTTAGGGTTACGAATAGGGGAGGGTTAGTGTTTACATTTTAGGGTTAGGGTTTAGGGATAGGGTTAGGGTTAGGGTTAGGGTTAGAGTTAGTGTTAGGCTTAGGGTTAGGGTTAGGGTTAGGTTTTAGGGATAGGGTTAGGGTTAGGGTTTAGGGTTTAGGGTTAGGGTTAGGGTTAGAGTTAGGGTTTAGGCTTTAGGTTTAGGGTTAGTGTTAGGGTTTAGGGTTTAGGGTTAGGGTTAGGGTTAGGGTTAGGGTTAGGGTTTAGTGTTTATGCTTAGGGTTAGCGTTAGGGTTAGTGTTTGGGTTTAGTGTTTAGGTTTAGGGTTAGGGTTAGTGTTAGGGTTTCGAGTTTAGTGTTAGGGTTAAGGTTAGGGTTAGGGTTAGGTACACGTTTCGGGTTTGAGACATGGTTAGGTTTAGTGTTAGGGTTATAGTTAAGTTTAGGTTTTGGCTGATGGTTAAGGTTAGGTTTAGGGACAGGGTTAGTTACAGGGTGAGGGTTAGAGTTAAAGATAGAGAGACGGTAAGGGTCAGAGTTAGGTTTAGCGACAGTATTAGGGTTAGGGTTAGGGTTAGAGTTTAGGATTTAGGGTTAGGGTTATGGTTAGGGTTAGGGTTAGGGTTAGGGTTAGGGGCAGGATTAGGGTTTGGGAAATGGTTAGGTTTAGTGTAGGGTTATAGTTAAATTTTAGTTTTGGCTGATGTTTAAGGTTCGTTTTAGGGACAGGTTTAGTGACAGGGTGAGGGTTAGAGTTAAGTTTAGAGAGACGGTAAGGGTCAGAGTTAGGTTTAGCGACACTGTTAGTGTTAGGTATCAGGTTAGGTTAGGGTTTAGGGTTAGGGTTAGGGTTAGAGTTAGGAATAGGGGAGGGTTAGTGTTTACATTTTACGGTTAGGGTTTAGGGATTGGGTTAGTGTTAGGGTTAGGGTTAGGGTTAGAGTTAGGATTTAGGCTTTAGGGTTAGGGTTAGGGTTCGAGTTAGGGCTTACGGTTTAGGGTTAGGGTTAGGGTTTCGGTTTTTGGGTTAGGGTTAAGTTTAGGGTTAGGGTTAGGTACACGATTCGGGTTTGAGACATGTTTAGGTTTAGTGTTAGGGTTATGGTTAAGTTTAGGTTTTGGCTGATGGTTAAGGTTAGGTTTAGGGACAGGGTTAGTTACAGGGTGAGGGTTAGAGTTAAAGTTAGAGAGACGGTAAGGTACAGAGTTAGGTTTAGCGACAGTGTTAGGGTTAGGGTTAGGGTTAGGTTAGGGTTAGGGTTAGGGTTAGGGTTAGGGTTAGGTTTTAGGGATAAGGTTAGGGTTAGGGTTACGGTTTAGGTTTAGGGTTAGGGTTAAGCTTAGGGTTTAGGGTTTAGGGTTAGGATTAGGGTTAGGGTTAGCATTAGGTTTAGGGTTAGGGACAGGATTAGGGTTTGGGACATGGTTAGGTTTACTGTTAGGGTTATATTAAGTTTAGGTTTTGTCTGATGCTTAAGTTTAGGTTTAGGACAGGGTTAATGACAGGGTGAGGATTAGAGTTAAGGTTGGAGAGACGGTAAGGGTCAAAGTTAGGTTTAGCGACAGTGTTAGGGTTAGGGATCAGGTTAGGTTAGGGTTTAGGGTTAGGGTTAGGGTTAGGGTTAGGAATAGGGGAGGGTTAGTGTTTACATTTCAGGGTTAGGGTTTAGGGTTAGGGTTAGGGTTAGAGTTAGGGTTTAGGCTTTAGGTTTAGGGTTAGTGTTAGGGTTTAGGGTTTAGGGTCAGGGTTAGGGTTAGGGTTAGGGTTTAGTGTTTAAGGTTAGGGTTAGCGTTAGGGTTAGGGTTTGGGTTTAGGGTTTAGGTTTAGGGTTAGGGTTAGTGTCAGGGTTTCGGGTTTAGTGTTAGGGTTAAGGTTATGGTTAGGGTTAGGTACACGATTCGGGTTTGAGAAATGGTTAGGTTTAGTGTTAGGGTTATAGTTAAGTTTAGGTTTTGGCTGATGGTTAAGGTTAGGTTTAGGGACAGGGTTAGTTAGAAGGTGAGGGTTAGAGTTAAGGTTAGAGAGACGGTAAGTGTCAGAGTTAGGTTTAGCGACAGTGTTAGGGTTAGGGTTAGGGTTAGGTTAGGGTTAGGGTTAGGGTTAGGGTTAGGGTTAGGTTTTAGGGATAGGGTTAGGGTTAGGGTTACGGTTTAGGTTTAGGGTTAGGGTTAAGGTTAGTGTTTAGGGTTTAGGGTTAGGGTTAGGGTTAGAGTTAGGGTTTAGGCTTTAGGGTTAGGGTTAGTGTTAGGGTTTAGTGTTTAGGGTTAGGGTTAGGTTTAGGGTTAGGGTTAGGGTTAGGGTTTAGTGTTTATGGTTAGGGTTAGCGTTAGGGTTAGGGTTAGGTACACGATTCGGGTTTGAGACATGTTTAGGTTTAATGTTAGGGTTATAGTTAAGTTTAGGTTTTGGCTGATGGTTAAGGTTAGGTTTAGGGACAGGGTTAGTTACAGGGTGAGGGTTAGAGTTAAAGATAGAGAGACGGTAAGGGTCAGAGTTAGGTTTAGCGACAGTGTTAGGGTTAGGGTTAGGTTTAGGTTAGGGTAAGGGTTAGGGTTAGGTTTAGTGTTAGGGTTTAGGGTTAGGGTTAGGGTTTTGGGATAGAGTTAGGGTTAGGGTTTAGGGTTAGGGTTCGGGTTAGGGTTAGGGTTAGGGTTAGCATTAGGGTTAAGTTTAGGTACAGTATTAAGGTTAGGGTTAGGGTTAGGGTTAGGGTTAGGGTTAGGGTTAGGGTTTCAGGTATAGGGTTAGTGTTAGGTTAGGGTTAAGGTTAGGGTTATGGACAAGATTTGGTTTTGGGACATGTTAAGTTTAGTTTTAGGTTATAGTTAAATTTAGGTTTTGGCTGATGTTTAAGGATAAGTTTAGGGACAGGGTTAGTGACAGGGTGAGGGTTAGAGTTAAGGTTAGAGAGACAGTAAGGATCAGAGTTAGGTTTAGCGACAGTGTTAGGGTTAGGGTTAGGGTTAGGGTTTAGGGTTAGGGTTAGGGTTTAGGATTAGGGTTAGGGTTAGCGTTAGCGTTAGGCATAGGGTTAGGGTTAGTGTTTAGGGTTTAGGGTTAGGGTTAGGTACAGGATTAGGGTTTGAGACATGGTTAGGTTTTGTGTTAGGGTTAGGGTTAGGGTTAGAGTTAGTGTTTAGGGGTAGGGTTAGGGTTAGGGTTAGGGTTACGGTTAGGGTTAGGGTTAGGTTTTAGGGATAAGGTTAGTGATAGGGTTACGGTTTAGGGTTAGGGTTAGGGTTAAGGTTAGCGTTTAGGGTTTAGAGTTAGGGTTAGGGTTAGGGTTAGCATTAGGTTTAGGGTTAGGGACAGGATTAGGGTTTGGGACATGGTTACGTTTAGAGTTAGGGTTATATTAAGTTTAGGTTTTGTCTGATGCTTAAGTTTAGGTTTAGGGACAGGGTTAGTGACAGTGTGAAGGTTAGAGTTAAGGTTGGAGAGACGGTAAGGGTCAGAGTTAGGTTTAGCGACAGTGTTAGGGTTAGGGTTAATATTAGAGGCAGTGTTAGGGTTAAGGTTAGCGTTAGGGGTAGGGTTCGTGTTAGGATTAGGGTTAGGTACAGAGTTGGGAATAGTGTTAGGGCCCCATTTAGAGTTAGGTCTAGGGATACATTTAGAGTTAGCTTTTGGGTTAGGAAAAGGGTTAGCTACAGGGGCAGGGATAGGTTAGGGACACAGTGAGTGTTAGAGTCAGGATTAGGTTTAGGGTTAGGGTTAGGGTTCGGGTTAGGGTTAGGGTTATGGTTAGGGTTTAGGTATAAAATTAGGGTTAGGTTTAGGGTTTAGGGTTTAGGGTTTAGGGTTAGGGTTAGCGTTAGGTTTAGGCTTAGGTTTATGGTTAGGGTATAGGGTTAGGATTAGGATTAGGGTTAGGGACAGGATTAGGGTTTGGGACATGGTTAAGTTTAGTGTTAGGGTTATAGTTAAGTTTAGGTTTTGTCTGATGCTTAAGTTTAGATTTAGGGACAGGGTTACTGACAGGGTGAGGGTTAGAGTTAAGGGTGGAGAGATGGTAAGGGTCAGAGTTAGGTTTAGCGACAGTGTTAGGGGTAGGGTTAATATTAGAGGCAGAGTTAGGGTTAAGGTTAGCGTTATGGTTAGAAACAGATTAGGTTGAGTGATAGTGTTAGTATTAGTGACAGGCTTAGTGTTAGGGTTAGGGTTAGGGTTAGGGTTTCGGGTTTCGGGTTATGGTTACGGTTAGGGTTAGGGGCACGATTCGGGTTTGGGACATGGTTAGGTTTAGTGTTAGGGTTATAGTGAAGTTTAGTTTTGGCTGATGGTTAAGATTAGGTTTAGTGACAGGGTTAATGACAGGGTGAGGGTTAGAATTAAGGTTAGAGAGATGGTAAGGGTTGAGTTAGGTTTAGTGACAGTGTTAGGGTTAGGGTTAGGGTTAGGTTAGGGTTAGGGTTTAGGGATAGGTTTAGGGTTAGGGTTAGGGTTTAAGGTAAGGTTAGGGTTAGGGTTAGGGTTTAGGATTTAGGGTTAGGGTTACGGTTACGGTTAGGTTTAGTGTTAGGGACACGATTCGGGTTTGGGACATGGTTAAGTTCAGTGTTAGGGTTGTAGTTAAGTTTAGGTTTTGGCTGATGGTTAAGGTTAGGTTTAGGGACAGGATTAGTGACAGGGTGAGGGTTAGAGTTAAGGTTAGAGAGACAGTAAGGGTCAGAGTCAGGTTTAGCGACAGTGTTAGCATTAGGGTTAATATTAGAGGCAGAGATAGGGTTAAGGTTAGAGTTATGGTTAGAAACAGATTAGGTTGTGTGATAGTGTTAGTATTAGTGACAGGCTTACTGTTAGGGTTAAGGTTAGGTTTAGAGACAGTTTTAAGGTTAGCTTTGGAGTTGAGTTTTGTCTTAGGTTTCAGTTTAGGGCTAGGGTTAGTTTTAGAGACAGGGTGGCCTTCGGATTAGGGTAGGGATAGGGTCAGGCACAAGGATAGGGATATGGTTATGGTTAGGGTTGGGATTAGAGACAGGTTTAAGGTTAGGGTCAGGTTTAGAGACCGGTATTGTAAGGGTTAGGGTCAAGGTATACGTAAGGTTTTGGTTAAGATTAGGGACAGGTTACAGTTAGGTTTAGGGTTAGGAACAAGATTAGGGCTAGGTTTGAGGTGTATGTTAGTGTCAGGGTTAGGTCTGAAGTAGGATTAGAGTTAGGGTCCGAATTAGAGTTAGGGGAACGTTAAGGATTAAGGATAGGTTTAGGGTTAACGTTAGGGACAGGAATAGGGTCAGTGTTAGGGTTAAGATTAGGGATAGGTACAGAGTTAGTTTTAAGAGTACGAACAGGCTTATTGATCTGATTAGGGTTAGGGTTTATGACACAATTAGGGTCACGGTTAGAGATATGCTTAGCTTTCCCGACATGGTTAGATTTAGGGTTACTCTTAGTGTTAAGTTTAGGGAAAGGTTAACGGTTAGTGTTAGAGTTAGGGTCAGGGCTAAGGTTAGGTTTACGGTTCGATTTACATTCAGGGTTATGGTTAAAGACAGGCTAGTGTTCTGGTTAGGATTAGGGTTTCCATTAAAATTAGGGACACAGTTAAGCTTATTGTAAGGTTTAGCGTTAGTGATAAAGACACGGTTTTGTTTAGGGTATGGGTTCGGCTGAGATTCAGTGTTAGGGACAGGTTAGGGTAGAATTAGTGTTAGGGGTAGAGACAGGTTTCGGGTTAGAGTTACAAAATTGGTTATGAGTAAGTGTAAAAACAGGGTTAGGGTTAGTGAAGTTGTTAGGGTTAGGGTGAGGGTTAGCTACAGGGTTAAGTTTAGGGAGAAGGTTAGTTTTGGGGTTTGTGTGAAGTTTAGAAAAAGGGTTATTTTCAGATTTCGGTTTAGGAAAAGGGTTACGATAACAGGGTTTGGATTAAGAACCGTATGCATCGTAGGCACACGGATGGCTTAGGGTTCGCATGAGGGTGAGGAATACAATTGGGGTTTTCATTTGACATAGGGGAGGTCTTAGAGTTAGAGACAAGGTTAAGGTTAGGGACAGGATTAGGGTTAGAGACAAGATTAAGGTTAGGGACACTGTCAGGGTTAGTGTTAATTTTAAGTTTAGGGTTACAGTTAGGGTTAGGGACAAAATTAGGCTTAGGTTTATGGACAGTGTTAGGTTTAGGGTTAAAGTTAGGGTCAGCGCTCAAGTTAAGGTTAACATTAAGGTTAGGGTTAGGTTTAGGGGTAGGGTTAGAAATAAGGTTAGAGTTACGGTTAGGATGAGAGGCACGGTTATATTTAAATTAGAGTTCAAAACAGAGTTAAGGTTAGTGTTAGGTTTAGAAATACTTTTTAGGGTTAGGGTTTGGTTTAGGGTTTGTTTTTGGGTTCGGGACAGAGTTAGGGTTAGGAACACAGTTAGTGTTAGGTTTAGGGTTAAGCTTAGGGACAGAGTTATGGTTACAGTTAGGGTTAAGGACAGGCTTATGATTAGGGTCAGGGTTAGTGTTCAGGACAGTGTCAGGGCAGGACAAGTTTTGCTGTAGGATTAGGGTAGGGTTTGGGTTCAGGTTAGGATATGTTAGGGTTAGGGTTAGGGGCATATCTAGGGTTGAGGACAGAGTCAGTGTTACGGTTAGGAACATGGCTAAGGTTAGGGTTCATGTAAGGGACAGTTTCAGGGTTACGTTTAGTGTTAAGGGTTGGGTTAGAATGGAGGACACGTTTAATGTTAGTGTTAGGGTATCATGCCTCATGTGACATCGGCTGGGGAACTTCAGTTACATGGCGAAGAGTTAAGAAACACCAGAGCCAAAAATAGAGTTTATGTGGGCCAGTGTTCTCATCTCTGAAGCCCAAGCCTTAATACTGTGGGTGCATAGCTTTTCTTTACAACTGCCACAAAGAAGCCAATTTGAATATCTATAACCAGGGAGTTGATTCTATTTGTCTGGCAGCTGCTTCGCCAAAACTCATTGTGATCAAACACAAGTTTTGCTTTCACATGTACATATGATCCCCCGGATGGACTCAGCATTCCGAGACCACCGGATAAGGAAGTTGTACTGAGATCATTCCCTCGGGTCTTAGCATTCGGAGACACTTCCTTATGACGTCAAAGGCTCAGTGCACAGGATCATTCTAATCGGCAGCTCCACGGTGACATTAGGGTTAGGTTTATAAACAGGATGAAGTTAGGGGTAGGGTTAGGGTTACCGACAGAGTTTGCTTTAGGGTAAGGGACAGGATTAGAACTAGGATTAGGTTTAGAGACACGGTTAGAATTAGGGTTAGTTTTAGGTTTAGTGTTGAAGGACAGAGTTAGGGTTTGGGTTAGCATTAGGGTTAGGGTTCGTGTTAGGATTAGGGTTAGGGACAGAGTTGGGAAGAGTGTTAGGGCTCCATTTAGAGTTAGGGCTAGGGATACGTTTAGGTTTAGGTTTTGGGTTAGGAAAAGGTTTAGCTACAGGGGCAGGGATAGTTTAGGGACACAGTGAGTGTTAGAGTTAGGATTAGGGTTAGGGTTAAGGTTAGGGTTTGGGTTAGGGTTAGGGTTATCGTTAGGTTTAGGGTTTAGGTTTAGGGTTAGGGTTAGGGTTTAGGGTTTAGGGTTTAGGGTTTAGGATTAGGGTTAGCGTTAGGGTTAGGGTTAGGGTTAGGGTTTAGGGTTTACGGTTTGGGTTAGGGTTAGGGTTAGGTTTAGGTTTAGGGTTAGGGTTAGGGTTTAGGGTTAGGGTTAGGGTTAGGGTTAGGGTTAGGGACAGGATTAGGGTTTGGGACATGGTTAGGTTTAGTGTTAGGGTTATAGTTAAGTTTAGGTTTTGTCTGATGCTTAAGTTTAGGTTTAGGGACAGGGTTATTGACAGGGTGAGGGTTAGAGTTAAGGGTGGAGAGATGGTAAGGGTCAGAGTTAGGTTTAGCGACAGTGTTAGGGGTAGGGTTAATATTAGAGGCAGAGTTAGGGTTAAGGTTAGCGTTATGGTTAGAAACAGATTAGGTTGAGTGATAGTGTTAGTATTAGTGACAGGCTTAGTGTTAGGGTTAGGGTTAGGGTTAGGGTTTCGGGTTTCGGGTTATGGTTACGGTTAGGGTTAGGGGCACGATTCGGGTTTGGGACATGGTTAGGTTTAGTGTTAGGGTTATAGTGAAGTTTAGTTTTGGCTGATGGTTAAGATTAGGTTTAGTGACAGGGTTAATGACAGGGTGAGGGTTAGAATTAAGGTTAGAGAGATGGTAAGGGTTGAGTTAGGTTTAGTGACAGTGTTAGGGTTAGGGTTAGGGTTAGGTTAGGGTTAGGGTTTAGGGATAGGTTTAGGGTTAGGGTTAGGGTTTAAGGTAAGGTTAGGGTTAGGGTTAGGGTTTAGGATTTAGGGTTAGGGTTACGGTTACGGTTAGGTTTAGTGTTAGGGACACGATTCGGGTTTGGGACATGGTTAAGTTCAGTGTTAGGGTTGTAGTTAAGTTTAGGTTTTGGCTGATGGTTAAGGTTAGGTTTAGGGACAGGATTAGTGACAGGGTGAGGGTTAGAGTTAAGGTTAGAGAGACAGTAAGGGTCAGAGTCAGGTTTAGCGACAGTGTTAGCATTAGGGTTAATATTAGAGGCAGAGATAGGGTTAAGGTTAGAGTTATGGTTAGAAACAGATTAGGTTGTGTGATAGTGTTAGTATTAGTGACAGGCTTACTGTTAGGGTTAAGGTTAGGTTTAGAGACAGTTTTAAGGTTAGCTTTGGAGTTGAGTTTTGTCTTAGGTTTCAGTTTAGGGCTAGGGTTAGTTTTAGAGACAGGGTGGCCTTCGGATTAGGGTAGGGATAGGGTCAGGCACAAGGATAGGGATATGGTTATGGTTAGGGTTGGGATTAGAGACAGGTTTAAGGTTAGGGTCAGGTTTAGAGACCGGTATTGTAAGGGTTAGGGTCAAGGTATACGTAAGGTTTTGGTTAAGATTAGGGACAGGTTACAGTTAGGTTTAGGGTTAGGAACAAGATTAGGGCTAGGTTTGAGGTGTATGTTAGTGTCAGGGTTAGGTCTGAAGTAGGATTAGAGTTAGGGTCCGAATTAGAGTTAGGGGAACGTTAAGGATTAAGGATAGGTTTAGGGTTAACGTTAGGGACAGGAATAGGGTCAGTGTTAGGGTTAAGATTAGGGATAGGTACAGAGTTAGTTTTAAGAGTACGAACAGGCTTATTGATCTGATTAGGGTTAGGGTTTATGACACAATTAGGGTCACGGTTAGAGATATGCTTAGCTTTCCCGACATGGTTAGATTTAGGGTTACTCTTAGCGTTAAGTTTAGGGAAAGGTTAACGGTTAGTGTTAGAGTTAGGGTCAGGGCTAAGGTTAGGTTTACGGTTCGATTTACATTCAGGGTTATGGTTAAAGACAGGCTAGTGTTCTGGTTAGGATTAGGGTTTCCATTAAAATTAGGGACACAGTTAAGCTTATTGTAAGGTTTAGCGTTAGTGATAAAGACACGGTTTTGTTTAGGGTATGGGTTCGGCTGAGATTCAGTGTTAGGGACAGGTTAGGGTAGAATTAGTGTTAGGGGTAGAGACAGGTTTCGGGTTAGAGTTACAAAATTGGTTATGAGTAAGTGTAAAAACAGGGTTAGGGTTAGTGAAGTTGTTAGGGTTAGGGTGAGGGTTAGCTACAGGGTTAAGTTTAGGGAGAAGGTTAGTTTTGGGGTTTGTGTGAAGTTTAGAAAAAGGGTTATTTTCAGATTTCGGTTTAGGAAAAGGGTTACGATAACAGGGTTTGGATTAAGAACCGTATGCATCGTAGGCACACGGATGGCTTAGGGTTCGCATGAGGGTGAGGAATACAATTGGGGTTTTCATTTGACATAGGGGAGGTCTTAGAGTTAGAGACAAGGTTAAGGTTAGGGACAGGATTAGGGTTAGAGACAAGATTAAGGTTAGGGACACTGTCAGGGTTAGTGTTAATTTTAAGTTTAGGGTTACAGTTAGGGTTAGGGACAAAATTAGGGTTAGGTTTATGGACAGTGTTAGGTTTAGGGTTAAAGTTAGGGTCAGCGCTCAAGTTAAGGTTAACATTAAGGTTAGGGTTAGGTTTAGGGGTAGGGTTAGAAATAAGGTTAGAGTTACGGTTAGGATGAGAGGCACGGTTATATTTAAATTAGAGTTCAAAACAGAGTTAAGGTTAGTGTTAGGTTTAGAAATACTTTTTAGGGTTAGGGTTTGGTTTAGGGTTTGTTTTTGGGTTCGGGACAGAGTTAGGGTTAGGAACACAGTTAGTGTTAGGTTTAGGGTTAAGCTTAGGGACAGAGTTATGGTTACAGTTAGGGTTAAGGACAGGCTTATGATTAGGGTCAGGGTTAGTGTTCAGGACAGTGTCAGGGCAGGACAAGTTTTGCTGTAGGATTAGGGTAGGGTTTGGGTTCAGGTTAGGATATGTTAGGGTTAGGGTTAGGGGCATATCTAGGGTTGAGGACAGAGTCAGTGTTACGGTTAGGAACATGGCTAAGGTTAGGGTTCATGTAAGGGACAGTTTCAGGGTTACGTTTAGTGTTAAGGGTTGGGTTAGAATGGAGGACACGTTTAATGTTAGTGTTAGGGTATCATGCCTCATGTGACATCGGCTGGGGAACTTCAGTTACATGGCGAAGAGTTAAGAAACACCAGAGCCAAAAATAGTGTTTATGTGGGCCAGTGTTCTCATCTCTGAAGCCCAAGCCTTAATACTGTGGGTGCATAGCTTTTCTTTACAACTGCCACAAAGAAGCCAATTTGAATATCTATAACCAGGGAGTTGATTCTATTTGTCTGGCAGCTGCTTCGCCAAAACTCATTGTGATCAAACACAAGTTTTGCTTTCACATGTACATATGATCCCCCGGATGGACTCAGCATTCCGAGACCACCGGATAAGGAAGTTGTACTGAGATCATTCCCTCGGGTCTTAGCATTCGGAGACACTTCCTTATGACGTCAAAGGCTCAGTGCACAGGATCATTCTAATCGGCAGCTCCACGGTGACATTAGGGTTAGGTTTATAAACAGGATGAAGTTAGGGGTAGGGTTAGGGTTACCGACAGAGTTTGCTTTAGGGTAAGGGACAGGATTAGAACTAGGATTAGGTTTAGAGACACGGTTAGAATTAGGGTTAGTTTTAGGTTTAGTGTTGAAGGACAGAGTTAGGGTTTGGGTTAGCATTAGGGTTAGGGTTCGTGTTAGGATTAGGGTTAGGGACAGAGTTGGGAAGAGTGTTAGGGCTCCATTTAGAGTTAGGGCTAGGGATACGTTTAGGTTTAGGTTTTGGGTTAGGAAAAGGTTTAGCTACAGGGGCAGGGATAGTTTAGGGACACAGTGAGTGTTAGAGTTAGGATTAGGGTTAGGGTTAAGGTTAGGGTTTGGGTTAGGGTTAGGGTTATCGTTAGGTTTAGGGTTTAGGTTTAGGGTTAGGGTTAGGGTTTAGGGTTTAGGGTTTAGGGTTTAGGATTAGGGTTAGCGTTAGGGTTAGGGTTAGGGTTAGGGTTTAGGGTTTACGGTTTGGGTTAGGGTTAGGGTTAGGTTTAGGTTTAGGGTTAGGGTTAGGGTTTAGGGTTAGGGTTAGGGTTAGGGTTAGGGTTAGGGACAGGATTAGGGTTTGGGACATGGTTAGGTTTAGTGTTAGGGTTATAGTTAAGTTTAGGTTTTGTCTGATGCTTAAGTTTAGGTTTAGGGACAGGGTTATTGACAGGGTGAGGGTTAGAGTTAAGGGTGGAGAGATGGTAAGGGTCAGAGTTAGGTTTAGCGACAGTGTTAGGGGTAGGGTTAATATTAGAGGCAGAGTTAGGGTTAAGGTTAGCGTTATGGTTAGAAACAGATTAGGTTGAGTGATAGTGTTAGTATTAGTGACAGGCTTAGTGTTAGGGTTAGGGTTAGGGTTAGGGTTTCGGGTTTCGGGTTATGGTTACGGTTAGGGTTAGGGGCACGATTCGGGTTTGGGACATGGTTAGGTTTAGTGTTAGGGTTATAGTGAAGTTTAGTTTTGGCTGATGGTTAAGATTAGGTTTAGTGACAGGGTTAATGACAGGGTGAGGGTTAGAATTAAGGTTAGAGAGATGGTAAGGGTTGAGTTAGGTTTAGTGACAGTGTTAGGGTTAGGGTTAGGGTTAGGTTAGGGTTAGGGTTTAGGGATAGGTTTAGGGTTAGGGTTAGGGTTTAAGGTAAGGTTAGGGTTAGGGTTAGGGTTTAGGATTTAGGGTTAGGGTTACGGTTACGGTTAGGTTTAGTGTTAGGGACACGATTCGGGTTTGGGACATGGTTAAGTTCAGTGTTAGGGTTGTAGTTAAGTTTAGGTTTTGGCTGATGGTTAAGGTTAGGTTTAGGGACAGGATTAGTGACAGGGTGAGGGTTAGAGTTAAGGTTAGAGAGACAGTAAGGGTCAGAGTCAGGTTTAGCGACAGTGTTAGCATTAGGGTTAATATTAGAGGCAGAGATAGGGTTAAGGTTAGAGTTATGGTTAGAAACAGATTAGGTTGTGTGATAGTGTTAGTATTAGTGACAGGCTTACTGTTAGGGTTAAGGTTAGGTTTAGAGACAGTTTTAAGGTTAGCTTTGGAGTTGAGTTTTGTCTTAGGTTTCAGTTTAGGGCTAGGGTTAGTTTTAGAGACAGGGTGGCCTTCGGATTAGGGTAGGGATAGGGTCAGGCACAAGGATAGGGATATGGTTATGGTTAGGGTTGGGATTAGAGACAGGTTTAAGGTTAGGGTCAGGTTTAGAGACCGGTATTGTAAGGGTTAGGGTCAAGGTATACGTAAGGTTTTGGTTAAGATTAGGGACAGGTTACAGTTAGGTTTAGGGTTAGGAACAAGATTAGGGCTAGGTTTGAGGTGTATGTTAGTGTCAGGGTTAGGTCTGAAGTAGGATTAGAGTTAGGGTCCGAATTAGAGTTAGGGGAACGTTAAGGATTAAGGATAGGTTTAGGGTTAACGTTAGGGACAGGAATAGGGTCAGTGTTAGGGTTAAGATTAGGGATAGGTACAGAGTTAGTTTTAAGAGTACGAACAGGCTTATTGATCTGATTAGGGTTAGGGTTTATGACACAATTAGGGTCACGGTTAGAGATATGCTTAGCTTTCCCGACATGGTTAGATTTAGGGTTACTCTTAGCGTTAAGTTTAGGGACAGGTTAACGGTTAGTGTTAGAGTTAGGGTCAGGGCTAAGGTTAGGTTTACGGTTCGATTTACATTCAGGGTTATGGTTAAAGACAGGCTAGTGTTCTGGTTAGGATTAGGGTTTCCATTAAAATTAGGGACACAGTTAAGCTTATTGTAAGGTTTAGCGTTAGTGATAAAGACACGGTTTTGTTTAGGGTATGGGTTCGGCTGAGATTCAGTGTTAGGGACAGGTTAGGGTAGAATTAGTGTTAGGGGTAGAGACAGGTTTCGGGTTAGAGTTACAAAATTGGTTATGAGTAAGTGTAAAAACAGGGTTAGGGTTAGTGAAGTTGTTAGGGTTAGGGTGAGGGTTAGCTACAGGGTTAAGTTTAGGGAGAAGGTTAGTTTTGGGGTTTGTGTGAAGTTTAGAAAAAGGGTTATTTTCAGATTTCGGTTTAGGAAAAGGGTTACGATAACAGGGTTTGGATTAAGAACCGTATGCATCGTAGGCACACGGATGGCTTAGGGTTCGCATGAGGGTGAGGAATACAATTGGGGTTTTCATTTGACATAGGGGAGGTCTTAGAGTTAGAGACAAGGTTAAGGTTAGGGACAGGATTAGGGTTAGAGACAAGATTAAGGTTAGGGACACTGTCAGGGTTAGTGTTAATTTTAAGTTTAGGGTTACAGTTAGGGTTAGGGACAAAATTAGGCTTAGGTTTATGGACAGTGTTAGGTTTAGGGTTAAAGTTAGGGTCAGCGCTCAAGTTAAGGTTAACATTAAGGTTAGGGTTAGGTTTAGGGGTAGGGTTAGAAATAAGGTTAGAGTTACGGTTAGGATGAGAGGCACGGTTATATTTAAATTAGAGTTCAAAACAGAGTTAAGGTTAGTGTTAGGTTTAGAAATACTTTTTAGGGTTAGGGTTTGGTTTAGGGTTTGTTTTTGGGTTCGGGACAGAGTTAGGGTTAGGAACACAGTTAGTGTTAGGTTTAGGGTTAAGCTTAGGGACAGAGTTATGGTTACAGTTAGGGTTAAGGACAGGCTTATGATTAGGGTCAGGGTTAGTGTTCAGGACAGTGTCAGGGCAGGACAAGTTTTGCTGTAGGATTAGGGTAGGGTTTGGGTTCAGGTTAGGATATGTTAGGGTTAGGGTTAGGGGCATATCTAGGGTTGAGGACAGAGTCAGTGTTACGGTTAGGAACATGGCTAAGGTTAGGGTTCATGTAAGGGACAGTTTCAGGGTTACGTTTAGTGTTAAGGGTTGGGTTAGAATGGAGGACACGTTTAATGTTAGTGTTAGGGTATCATGCCTCATGTGACATCGGCTGGGGAACTTCAGTTACATGGCGAAGAGTTAAGAAACACCAGAGCCAAAAATAGAGTTTATGTGGGCCAGTGTTCTCATCTCTGAAGCCCAAGCCTTAATACTGTGGGTGCATAGCTTTTCTTTACAACTGCCACAAAGAAGCCAATTTGAATATCTATAACCAGGGAGTTGATTCTATTTGTCTGGCAGCTGCTTCGCCAAAACTCATTGTGATCAAACACAAGTTTTGCTTTCACATGTACATATGATCCCCCGGATGGACTCAGCATTCCGAGACCACCGGATAAGGAAGTTGTACTGAGATCATTCCCTCGGGTCTTAGCATTCGGAGACACTTCCTTATGACGTCAAAGGCTCAGTGCACAGGATCATTCGAATCGGCAGCTCCACGGTGACATTAGGGTTAGGTTTATAAACAGGATGAAGTTAGGGGTAGGGTTAGGGTTACCGACAGAGTTTGCTTTAGGGTAAGGGACAGGATTAGAACTAGGATTAGGTTTAGAGACACGGTTAGAATTAGGGTTAGTTTTAGGTTTAGTGTTGAAGGACAGAGTTAGGGTTTGGGTTAGCATTAGGGTTAGGGTTCGTGTTAGGATTAGGGTTAGGGACAGAGTTGGGAAGAGTGTTAGGGCTCCATTTAGAGTTAGGGCTAGGGATACGTTTAGGTTTAGGTTTTGGGTTAGGAAAAGGTTTAGCTACAGGGGCAGGGATAGTTTAGGGACACAGTGAGTGTTAGAGTTAGGATTAGGGTTAGGGTTAAGGTTAGGGTTTGGGTTAGGGTTAGGGTTATGGTTAGGGTTAGGGTTTAGGATTAGGGTTAGGGTTTAGGGTTTAGGGTTTGGGTTAGGGTTAGGGTTAGGATTAGGTTTAGGGTTAGGGTTAGTGTTAGGGTTAGGGTTAGGGTTAGGTTTTAGGGATAGGTTTAGGGTTAGGTTTAGGGTTTAGATTTAGGGTTAGGGTTAAGGTTAGAGTTTAGGGTTTAGGGTTGGGTTAGGGTTAGAGTTAGCGTTAGGTTTAGGGTTAGGGACAGGATTAGGGTTTGGGACATGGTCAGGTTTAGTGTTAGGGTTATAGTTAAGTTTAGGTTTTGTCTGATGCTTAAGTTTAGGTTTAGGGACAGGGTTAGTGACAGGGTGAGGGTTAGAGTTAAGGTTGGAGAGACGGTAAGGGTCAGAGTTAGGTTTAGCGACAGTGTTAGTGTTAGGGTTAATATTAGAGGCAGAGTTAGGGTTAAGGTTAGCGTTAGGGTTAGGGTTCGTGTTAGGATTAGGGTTAGGTACAGAGTTGGGAAGAGTGTTAGGGCTCCATTTAGAGTTAGGTCTAGGGATACGTTTAGATTTAGGTTTCGGGTTAGGAAAAGGGTTAGCTACACGGGCAGGAATAGGGTAGGGACACAGTGAGTGTTAGAGTTAGGATTAGGGTTAGGGTTAGGGTTAGGGTTTGGGTTAGGATTAGGGTTAGGGTTTAGGGTCACAGTTAGGGTTAGGATTAAGGTTTAGGGTTTAGGGTTTAGTGTTTAGGGTTAGGGTTAGCCTTAGGGTTGGGTTAGGTTTAGGGTTAGGGTTTAGGGTTAGGTTTATTGTTAGGGTTAGGGACAGGATTAGGGTTTGGGACATGGTTAGGTTTAGTGTTAGGGTTATAGTTAATTTTAGGTTTTGTCTGATGCTTAAGTTTAGGTTTAGGGACAGGGTTACTGACAGGGTTTGGGTTAGAGTTAAGGGTGGAGAGACGGTTAGGGTCAGAGTTAGGTTTAGCGACAGTGTTAGGGTTAGGGTTAATATTAGAGTCAGAGTTAAGGTTAAGGTTAGCGTTATGGTTAGAAGCAGATTAGGTTGAGTGATAGTGTTAGTATTAGTGACAGGCTTAGTGTTAGTGTTAGCGTTAGGGTTTGGGACACTGTTAGGGTTAGGTTTGGAGTTGAGTTTAGTGTTAGGTTTCAGTTTAGGGCTATGGTAAGTGTTAGAGACAGGGTGGCCTTCGGATTAGGGTAGGGATAGGGACAGGCACAGGGATAGGGATATGGTTATGCTTAGGGTTGGGATTAGAAACAGGTTTAAAGTTAAGGTCAGGGTTAGCGACAGGTATGGTTAGGGTTATGGTTAAGGGTTAGGGTCAGAGTTAAGGTTAAGGTTAGCGTTATGGTTAGAAGCAGATTAGGTTGAGTGATAGTGTTAGTATTAGTGACAGGCTTAGTGTTAGTGTTAGCGTTAGGGTTTGGGACAGTGTTAGGGTTAGGTTTGGAGTTGAGTTTAGTGTTAGGTTTAAGTTTAGGGCTATGGTAAGTGTTAGAGACAGGGTGGCCTCGGATTAGGGTAGGGATAGGGTCAGGCACAGGGATAGGGATATGGTTATGCTTAGGGTTGGGATTAGAAACAGGTTTAAAGTTAGGGTCAGGGTTAGAGACAGGTATGGTTAGGGTTAGGGTCAAGGTATAGGTAAGATTTAGGTTAAGATTAGGGACAGGTTACAGTTAGGTTTAGGGTTAGGAACAAGATTAGGGCTAGGGTTGAGGTGTATGTTAGTGTCAGGGTTAGGTCTGAAGTAGGATTAGCGTTAGGGTTAGAATTAGAGTTAGGGGAACGGTTAGGATTAAGGATAGGTTTAGGGTTAACGTTACGGACAGGAATAGGGTTAGTGTTAGGGTTATGATTAGGGATAGGTACAGAGTTAGGTTGAAGAGTACGAACAGGCTTATGGATTATTAGGGTTAGGTTTTATGACACAATTAGGGTCACGGTTAGAGTTACACTTAGCTTTACCGACATGGTTAGCTTTAGGGTTACTCTGAGCGTTAAGTTTAGGGACAGGTTAAGGGTTAGTGTTAGAGTTAGGGTCAGGGCTAGGGTTAGGTTTCTGGTTCGATTTACATTTAGGGTTATGGTTAAAGACAAGCTAGTGTTCTGGTTAGGATTAGGGTTTCCGTTAAAATTAGGGACACAGTTAAGGTTAGTGTAAGGTTTAGGGTTAGTGATAAAGACACGGTTTGGTTTAGGGTATGGGTTTTGGGGAGATTCAGTGTTAGGGACAGGTTAGGGTAGGATTAGTGTTAGGGGTACAGGCAGTTTTCGGGTTAGAGTTACAAAATTCGTTATGAGTAAGTGTAAAAACAGGGGTAGGGTTAGTGAAGTCATTAAGGTTAGGGTTAGGGTTAGCTACAGGGTTAGGTTTAGGGAGATGGTTAGGTTTGGGGTTTGTGTGAAGTTTAGAAAAAGGGTTATTTTCAGAGTTCGGTTTAGGAAAAGGGTTACAATAACAGGGTTTGGATTAAGAAGAGTATGCATGGTAGGCACACGGATGGCTTAGGGTTCGCATGAGGGTGAGGAATACATTTGGGGTTTTCATTTGACATAGGGGAGGTCTTAGGGTTAGAGACAAGGTTAAGGTTAGGGACAGCATTAGTGTTAGAGACAAGATTAAGGTTAGGGACACTGTCAGGGTTAGTGTTAAGTTTAAGTTTAGGGTTACATTTAGGGTTAGGGACAAAATTAGGGTTAGGGTTATGGACAGTGTTAGGTTTAGGGTTAAAGTTAGGGTCAGCGCTCAAGTTAAGGTTAACATTAAGGTTATGGATAGGTTTAGGGGTAGGGTTAGAAACAAGGTTAGACTTACGGTTAGGATTAGAGGCACGGTTATTTTTATATTAGGGTTCTAAACAGAGTTAAGGGTAGTGTTAAGGTTAGGAATACTTTTTAGGGTTAGGGTTTTGTTTAGGGTTTGTTTTAGGGTTCGGGACAGAGTTAGGGTTAGGGACATAGTTAGTGTTCGGTTTAGGGTTAAGCTTAGGGACAGAGTTAGGGTTAGAGTTAGGGTTAAGGACAGGGTTATGATTAGGGTCAGGGTTAGTGTTCAGGACAGTGTCAGGGCAGGCCGTAGGATCAGGGTAGGGTTTGGGTTCAGGTTCGGATATGCTAGGGTTAGGGTTAGGGGCATAGCTAGGGTTGA
Source organism: Hipposideros larvatus (assembly GCA_031876335.1). Classification (NCBI taxonomy): domain Eukaryota; kingdom Metazoa; phylum Chordata; class Mammalia; order Chiroptera; family Hipposideridae; genus Hipposideros; species Hipposideros larvatus. Next base: position 68,385,559 of record CM063100.1, read on the forward strand.
GGGCAGAGTCAGTGTTATGATTAGGAACATGGCTAAGGTTAGGGTTCATGTTAGGGACCGTTTCAGGGTTACGTTTAGTGTTAAGGGTTGGGTTAGAATGGAGGACACGGTTAGGGTTAGTGTTAGGGTATCACGTCTCACGTGACATCGGCTGGGGAACTACAGTTAGATGGCGAAGAGTTAAGAAACTCCAGAGCCAAAAATAGAGTTTCTGTGGGCCAGTGTTCTCATCTCTGAGGCCCAAGCCTTAATACTGTGGGCGCATAGCTTTTCTTTACAACTGCCACCAAGAAGTCAATTTGAATATCTATACACAGGGAGTTGATTCTATTTGTCTGGCAGCTGCTTCGCCAAAACTCATTGTGATCAAACACAAGTTTTGCTTTCACATGTATGTATGATCCCCCGGATGGACTCAGCATTCCGAGACCACCGGATAAGGAAGTTGTACTGAGATCATTCCCTCGGGTCTTAGCATTCGGAGACACTTCCTTATGACGTCAAAGGCTCAGTGCACAGGAGCATTCGAATCGGCAGCTCCACGGTGACATTAGGGTTAGGTTTATAAACAGGATGAAGTTAGGTTTAGGGTTAGGGTTACCGACAGAGTTTGCTTTAGGGTAAGGGACAGGATTAGAACTAGGATTAGGTTTAGAGACACGGTTAGAATTAGGGTTAGTTTTAGGTTTAGTGTTGAAGGACAGAGTTAGGGTTTGGGTTAGCGTTAGGGTTAGGGTTCGTGTTAGGATTAGGGTTAGGGACAGAGTTGGGAAGAGTGTTAGGGCTCCATTTAGAGTTAGGGGTAGGGATACGTTTAGATTTAGGTTTTGGGTTAGAAAAAGGTTTAGCTACAGGGGCAGGGATAGGGTAGGGTCACAGTGAGTGTCAGAGTTAGGATTAGGGTTAGAGTGAAGGTTAGGGTTTGGGTTAGGGTTAGGGTTTCGGGTTAGGTTTAGAGTTAGGGTTAGGGTTAGGGTTTAGGGGTTAGGGTTTAGGGTTAGGGACAGGGTTAGGGTTAGGGTTTAGGGTTAGGGTTAGGGTTAGGGGCACGATTAGGGTTTGGGTCATGGTTAGGTTTAGTGTTAGGGTTATAGTTAAGTTTTGGTTTTGGCTGATGGTTAAGTTTCGTTTTAGGGACAGGTTTAGTGACAGGGTGAGTGTTACAGTTAAGGTTAGAGAGACGGTAAGGGTCAGAGTTAGGTTTAGCGACAGTGTTAGGGTTAGGGATCGGGTTAGGTTAGGGTTTAGGGTTAGGGTTAGGGTTAGGGTTAGGAATAGGTGAGGGTTAGTGTTTAGATTTTAGGGTTAGGGTTTAGGGATAGGGTTAGGGATAGGGTTAGGGTTAGGGTTAGGGTTTAGGCTTTAGGGTTAGGGTTAGGGTTAGGTTTAGGGTTTAGGGTTAGGTTTAGGGTTGGGTTTGGTTAGGGTTTAGTGTTTAGGGTTAGGGTTAGCGTTAGGGTTAGGGTTTTGATTTAGGGTTTAGGTTTAGTGTTAGGATTAGGGTTAGGGTTTCGGGTTTAGGGTTAGGGTCAAGGTTAGGGTTAGGGTTAGGTACACGATTCCCGTTTGAGACATGGTTATGTTTAGTGTAAGGGTTATAGTTAAGTTTAGGTTTTGGCTGATGGTTAAGTTAGGTTTAGGGACAGGGTTAGTTACAGGGTGAGGGTTAGAGTTAAAGTTAGAGAGACGGTAAGGGTCAGAGTTAGGTTTAGCGACAGTATTAGGTTTAGGGTTAGGGTTAGGTTAGGATTAGGGTTAGGGTTAGGGTTTAGGGTTAGGGTTAGGGTTTTGAGATAGCGATAGGATTAGGGTTTAGGGTTCGGGTTAGGGTTAAAGTTAGGGTTTAGGGATAGGTTTAGGGTTAGGTTTAGGATTTAAGGTAGGGTTAGTGTTAGGGTTATGGTTTAGGATTTAGGGTTAGGGTTATGGTTAGGATTAGGTTTAGGGTTAGGGACACGATTCGGGTTTGGGACATGGTTAAATTCAGTGTTAGGGTTATAGTTAAGTTTAGGTTTTGCCTGATGGTTAAGGTTAGGGTTAGGGACAGGATTAGTGAAAGGGTGAGGGTTAGAGTTAAGGTTAGAGAGACAGTAAGGTTCAGAGTTAGGTTTAGCGACAGTGTTAGGGTTAGGGTTAATATTAGAAGCAGAGTTAGGGTTAAGGTTAGCGTTATGGTTAGAAACAGATTAGGTTGTGTGATAGTGTTAGTATTAGTGACAGGCTTAGTGTTATGGTTAAGGTTAGGTGTAGAGACAGTGTTAGGGTTAGGTTTGGAGTTGAGTTTAGTGTTAGGTTTCAGTTTAGGGCTACGGTTAGTGTTAGAGTCAGGGTGGCCTTCGGATTAGGGTAGGGATAGGGTCAGGCACAGGGATAGGATATGGTTATGGTTAGGGTTGGGATTAGAGACAGGTATGGTTAGGGTTAGGAACAAGGTATAGGTAAGATTTAGGTTAAGATTAGGGACAGGTTACAGTTAGGTTTAGGGTTAGGAACAAGATTAGGGCTAGGTTTGAGGTGTATGTTAGTGTCAGGGTTAGGTCTGAAGTAGGATTAGAGTTAGGGTTAGAATTAGAGTTAGGGGAACGTTAAGGATTAAGAATAGGTTTAGGGTTAACGTTAGGGACAGGAACAGGGTCAGTGTTAGGGTTAAATTAGGGATAGGTACAGAGTTAGGTTTAAGAGTAGGAACAGGCTTATGGATTGGATTAGGGTTAGGGTTTATGACACAATTAGGGTCACGGTTAGAGATACGCTTAGCTTTACCGACATGGTTAGATTTAAGGTTACTCTTAGCGTTAAGTTTAGGGACAGGTTAATGGTTAGTGTTAGTGTTAGGGTCAGGGCTAAGGTTAGGTTTACAGTTCGATTTACATTTAGGGTTATGGTTAAAGACAGGCTAGTGTTCTGGTAAGGATTAGGGTTTCCGTTAAAATTAGGGACACAGTTAAGCTTAGTGTAAGATTTAGGGGTAGTGATAAAGACACGGTTTGGTTTAGCGTATGGGTTTGGCTGAGATTCAGTGTTAGGGACAGGTTAGGGTAGGATTAGTGTTAGGGGTAGAGACAGGTTTCGGGTTAGAGTTACAAAATTGGTTATGAGTAAGTGTAAAAACAGGGTTAGGGTTAGTGAAGTTGTTAGGGTTAGGGTTAGGGTTAGCTACAGGGTTAAGTTTAGGGAGAAGGTTAGCTTTGGAGTTTGTGTGAAGTTTAGAAAAAGGGTTATTTTCAGATTTCGGTTTAGGAAAAGGGTTACGATAACAGGGTTTGGATTAAGAACCGTATGCATGGTAGGCACACGGATGGCTTAGGGTTCGCATGAGGGTGAGGAATACAATTGGGGTTTTCATTTGACATAGGGGAGGTCTTAGTGTTAGAGACAAGTTTAAGGTTAAGGACAGGATTAGGGTTAGAGACAAGATGAAGTTTAGGGACACTGTCAGGGTTAGTGTTAAGTTTAAGTTTAGGGTTACAGTTATGGTTAGGGACAAAATTAGGGTTAGGTTTATGGACAGTGTTAGGTTTAGGGTTAAAGTTAGGGTCAGCGCTCAAGTTAAGGTTAACATTAAGGTTAGGTATAGGTCTAGGGGTAGGGTTAGAAACAAGGTTAGACTTACGGTTAGGATGAGAGGCACGGTTATATTTAAATTAGGGTTCAAAACAGAGTTAAGTGTAGTGTTAGGGTTAGGAATACTTTTTAGGGTTAGGGTTTGGTTTAGGGTTTGTTTTAGGGTTCGGGACAGAGTTCGGGTTAGGAACATAGTTAGTGTTAGGTTTAGGGTTAAGCTTAGGGACAGAGTTAGGGTTACATTTAGGGTTAAGGACAGGGTTATGATTAGGTCAGGGTTAGTGTTCAGGACAGAGTCAGGGCAGGACAAGGTTTGCTGTAGGATTATGGTAGGGTTTGGGTTCAGGTTAGGATATGTTAGGGTTAGGGTTAGGGGCATAGCTAAGGTTGAGGGCAGAGTTAGTGTTACAGTTAGGAACATGGCTAAGGTTACGGTTCATGTAAGGGACAGTTTCAGGGTTACGTTTAGTGTTAAGAGTTGGGTTAGAATGGAGGACACGTTTAATGTTAGTGTTAGGTTATCATGCCTGATGTGACATCGACTGGGGAACTTCAGTTACATGGCGAAGAGTTAAGAAACACCAGAGCCAAAAATAGAGTTTCTGTGGGCCAGTGTTCTCATCTCTGAGGCCCAAGCCTTAATACTGTGGGTGCATAGCTTTTCTTTACAACTGCCACAAAGAAGTCAATTTGAATATCTATAACCAGGGGGTTGATTCTATTTGTCTGGCAGCTGCTTCGCCAAAACTCATTGTGATCAACACAAGTTTTGCTTTCACATGTACGCATGATCCCCCGGATGGACTCAGCATTCCGAGACCACCGGATAAGGAAATTTTACTGCGATCATTCCCTCGGGTCTTAGCATTCCGAGACATTTCCTTATGACGTGAAAGGCTCAGTGCACAGGAGCATTCGAATCGACAGCACCAAGGTGACATTAGGGTAAGGTTTATAAACAGGATGAAGTTAGGGGTAGGGTTAGGGTTACCGACAGAGTTTGCTTTAAGGTAAGGGACAGGATTAGAACTAGGATTAGGTTTAGAGACACGGTTAGAATTAGGGTTAGTTTTAGGTTTAGTGTTGAAGGACAGAGTTATGGTTTGGGTTAGCATTAGGGTTAGGGTTCGTGTTAGGATTAGGGTTAGGGACAGAGTTGGGAAGAGTGTTAGGGCTCCAATTAGAGTTAGGACTAGGGATACGTTTAGGTTTAGGTTTTGGGGTAGGAAAAGTTTTAGCTACAGGGGAAGGGATTGCGTAGGGACACAGTGAGTGTTAGAGTTAGGATTAGGGTTAGGGTTAGGGCTAGGGTTTGGGTTAGGGTTAGGGTTTAGGGATAGGGTTAGGGTTAGGGTTAGGGTTAGAGTTTACGGTTTAGGGTTAGGGGTAGCGTTAGGGTTAGGGTTAGTGTTAGGGTTAGTGTTAGGGTTAGGGGCACGATTAGGGTTTGGGACATCGTTAGGTTTAGTGTTAGGGTTATAGTTAAGTTTTCGTTTTGGCTGATGGTTAAATTTAGTTTTAGGGACAGGTTGGGTTAGGGTTAGGTTTAGGTTTAGGGTTAGGGTTAGGGTTAGGGTTAGAGAGCCGGTTAATTTCAGAGTTAGGTTTAGCGACAGTGTTAGGGTTAGGGATCGGGTTAGGTTAGGGTTTAGGGTTAGGGTTAGGGTTAGGTTTAGGGTTAGGGTTAGCATTAGGGTTAGGGTTCGTGTTAGGTTTAGGGTTAGGGACAGAGTTGGGAAGAGTGTCAGGGCTCCATTTAGAGTTAGGGCTAGGGATACGTTTAGGTTTAGGTTTTGGGGTAGGAAAAGGTTTAGCTACAGGGGCAGGGATTGCGTAGGGACACAGTGAGTGTTAGAGTTAGGATTAGGGTTAGGGTTAGGGCTAGGGTTTGGGTTAGGGTTAGGGTTAGGAATAGGGGAGGGTTAGTGTTTACATTTTAGGGTTAGGGTTTAGGTTTAGGGTTAGGGTTAGTGTTAGGGTTTCGGGTTTAGTGTTAGGGTTAAGGTTAGGGTTAGGGTTAGGTACACGTTTCGGGTTTCAGACATGGTTAGGTTTAGTGTTAGGGTTATAGTTAAGTTTATGTTTTGGCTGATGGTTAAGGTTAGGTTTAGGGACAGGGTTAGTTACAGGGTGAGGGTTAGAGTTAAAGATAGAGAGACGGTAAGGGTCAGAGTTAGGTTTAGCGACAGTGTTAGGGTTAGGGTTAGGGTTACGTTAGGGTTAGGGTTAGGGTTAGGGTTAGGGTTAGGTTTTAGGGATAGGGTTAGGGTTAGGGTTACGGTTTAGGTTTAGGGTTAGGGTTAAGGTTAGGGTTTGGGGTTTAGGGTTAGGGTTAGGGTTAGGGTTAGCATTAGGTTTAGGGTTAGGGACAGGATTAGGGTTTGGGACATGGTTAGGTTTACTGTTAGGGTTATATTAAGTTTAGGTTTTGTCTGATGCTTAAGTTTAGGTTTAGGGACAGGGTTAGTGACAGGGTGAGGGTTAGAGTTAAGGTTGGAGAACGGTAAGGGTCAGAGTTAGGTTTAGCCACAGTGTTAGGGTTAGGGATCAGGTTAGGTTAGGGTTAGGGTTAGGGTTAGGGTTAGGGTTAGGAATAGGGGAGGGTTAGTGTTTACATTTTAGGGTTCGGGTTTAGGGATAGGGTTAGGGTTAGTGTTAGGGTTAGGGTTAGAGTTAGGATTTAGGCTTTAGGGTTAGGGTTAGGGTTAGAGTTAGGGCTTTCGGTTTAGGGTTAGGGTTAGGGTTAGGGTTTCGGGTTAGGGTTAGGGTTAGGGTTAGGTTTTAGGGATAGGGTTAGGGTTAGGGTTACGGTTTAGGTTTAGGGTTAGGGTTAAGGTTAGGGTTTAGGGTTTAGGGTTAGGGTTAGGGTTAGAGTTAGGGTTTACTCTTTAGGGTTAGGGTTAGTGTTAGGGTTTAGGGTTTAGGGTTAGGGTTTGAGTTAGGGTTAGGGTTAGGGTTAGGGTTAGGGTTAGGTTTTAGGGATAGTGTTAGGGTTAGGGTTACGGTTTAGGTTAAGCGTTAGGGTTAAGGTTAGGGTTTAGGGTTTAGGGTTAGGGTTAGGGTTAGAGTTAGGGTTTAGGCTTTAGGGTTCGGGTTTAGTGTTAGGGTTTAGGGTTTAGGGTTAGTGTTAGGGTTAGGGTTAGGGTTTAGTGTTTATGGTTAGGGTTAGCGTTAGGGTTAGGGTTTGGGTTTAGGGTTCAGGTTTATGGTTAGGGTTAGTGTTAGGGTTTCGGGTTTAGTGTTAGGGTTAAGGTTAGGGTTAGGGTTAGGTACACGTTTCGGGTTTGAGACATGGTTAGGTTTAGTGTTAGGGTTATAGTTAAGTTTAGGTTTTGGCTGATGGTTAAGGTTAGGTTTAGGGACAGGGTTAGTTACCGGGTGAGGGTTAGAGTTAAAGATAGAGAGACGGTAAGGGTCAGAGTTAGGTTTAGCGACAGAGTTAGGGTTAGGGTTAGGGTTAGGTTAGGGTTAGGGTTAGGGTTAGGGTTAGGGTTAGGTTTTAGGGATAGGGTTAGGGTTAGGGTTACGGTTTAGGTTTAGGGTTAGTGTTAAGGTTAGGGTTTACAGTTTAGGGTTAGGGTTAGGGTTAGGGTTAGCATTAGGTTTAGGGTTAGGGACAGGATTAGGGTTTGGGACATGGTTAGGTTTACTGTTAGGGTTATATTAAGTTTAGGTTTTGTCTGATGCTTAAGTTTAGGTTTAGGTACAGGGTTAGTGACAGGGTGAGGGTTAGAGTTAAAGACAGAGAGACGGTAAGGGTCAGAGTTAGGTTTAGCGACAGTGTTAGGGTTAGGGTTAGTGGTAGGGACAGGATTAGGGTTTGGGACATGGTTAGGTTTACTGTTAGGGTTATATTAAGTTTAGGTTTTGTCTGATGCTTAAGTTTAGGTTTAGGGACAGGGTTAGTGACAGGGTGAGGGTTAGAGTTAAGGTTGGAAAGACGGTAAGGGTCAGAGTTAGGTTTAGCGACAGTGTTAGAGTTAGGGATCAGGTTAGGTTAGGGTTTAGGGTTAGGGTTAGGGTTAGGAATAGGGGAGGGTTTGTGTTTACATTTTAGGGTTAGGGTTTAGGGATAGGGTTAGGGTTAGGGTTAGGGTTAGGGTTAGAGTTAGGATTTAGGCTTTAGGGATAGGGTTAGGGTTAGAGTTAGGGCTTACGGTTTAGGGTTAGGGTTAGGGTTAGGATTAGGGTTTCGGGTTTAGGGTTAGGGTTAAGTTTAGGGTTAGTGTTAGGTACACGATTCGGGTTTGAGACATGTTTAGGTTTAGTGTTAGGGTTATGGTTAAGTTTAGGTTTTGGCTGATGGTTAAGGTTAGGTTTAGGGACAGGGTTAGTTACAGGGTGAGAGCTAGAGTTAAAGTTAGAGAGATGGTAAGGTACAGAGTTAGGTTTAGCGACAGTGTTAGGGTTAGGGTTAGGGTTAGGTTAGGGTTAGGGTTAGGGTTAGGGTTAGGGTTAGGTTTTAGGGATAGGGTTAGGGTTAGGGTTACGGTGTAGGTTTAGGGTTAGGGTGAAGGTTAGGGTTTAGGGTTTAGGGTTAGGGTTAGGGTTAGGGTTAGCATTAGGTATAGGGTTAGGGACAGGATTAGGGTTTGGGACATGGTCAGGTTTACTGTTAGTGTTATATTAAGTTTAGGTTTTGTCTGATGCTTAAGTTTAGGTTTAGGGACAGGGTTAGTGACAGGGTGAGGGTTAGAGTTAAGGTTGGAGAGACGGTAAGGGTCAGAGTTAGGTTTAGCGACAGTGTTAGGGTTAGGGATCAGGTTAGGTTAGGGTTAGGGTTAGGGTTAGGGTTAGGGTTAGGAATAGGGGAGGGTTAGTGTTTACATTTTAGGGTTAGGTTTTAGGGATAGGGTTAGGATTAGGGTTATGGTTTAGGTTTAGGGTTAGGGTTAAGGTTAGGGTTTAGGGTTTAGGGTTAGGGTTAGGGTTAGGGTTTAGGGTTTAGGGTTAGGGTTAGAGTTAGGGTTAGGGTTAGGTTTAGGGTTAGGGTTAGGTTTTAGGGATAGGGTTAGGGTTAGGGTTACGGTTTAGGTTTAGCGTTAGGGTTAAGGTTAGGGTTTAGGGTTTAGGGTTAGGGTTAGGGTTAGAGTTAGGGTTTAGGCTTTAGGGTTCGGGATTAGTGTTAGGGTTTAGGGTTTAGGGTTAGTGTTAGGGTTAGGGTTAGGGTTTAGTGTTTATGGTTAGGGTTAGCGTTAGGGTTAGGGTTTGGGTTTAGGGTTCAGGTTTATGGTTAGGGTTAGTGTTAGGGTTTCGGGTTTAGTGTTAGGGTTAAGGTTAGGGTTAGGGTTAGGTACACGTTTCGGGTTTGAGACATGGTTAGGTTTAGTGTTAGGGTTATAGTTAAGTTTAGGTTTTGGCTGATGGTTAAGGTTAGGTTTAGGGACAGGGTTAGTTACAGGGTGAGGGTTAGAGTTAAAGATAGAGAGACGGTAAGGGTCAGAGTTAGGTTTAGCGACAGTGTTAGGGTTAGGGTTAGGGTTAGGTTAGGGTTAGGGTTAGGGTTAGGGTTAGGGTTAGGTTTTAGGGATAGGGTTAGGGTTAGGGTTACGGTTTAGGTTTAGGGTTAGGGTTAAGGTTCGGGTTTAGAGTTTAGGGTTAGGGTTAGGGTTAGGGTTAGCATTAGGTTTAGGGTTAGGGACAGGATTAGGGTTTGGGACATGGTTAGGTTTACTGTTAGGGTTATATTAAGTTTAGGTTTTGTCTGATGCTTAAGTTTAGGTTTAGGGACAGGGTTAGTGACAGGGTGACGGTTAGAGTTAAGGTTGGAGAGACGGTAAGGGTCAGAGTTAGGTTTAGCGACAGTGTTAGGGTTAGGGATCAGGTTAGGTTAGGGTTAGGGTTAGGGTTACGGTTAGGGTTAGGTTTTAGGGATAGGGGAGGGTTAGTGTTTACATTTTAGGGTTAGGGTTTAGGGATAGTGTTAGGGTTAGTGTTAGGGTTAGGGTTAGAGTTAGGATTTAGGCTTTAGGGTTAGGGTTAGGGTTAGAGTTAGGGCTTACGGTTTAGGGTTAGGGTTAGGGTTAGGGTTAGGGTTTCGGGTTTAGGGTTAGGGTTAAGTTTAGGGTTAGGTTTAGGTACACGATTCGGGTTTGAGACATGTTTAGGTGTAGTGTTAGGGTTATGGTTAAGTTTAGGTTTTGGCTGATGGTTAAGGTTAGGTTTAGGGACAGGGTTAGTTACAGGGTGAGGGTTAGAGTTAAAGTTAGAGAGACGGTAAGGTACAGAGTTAGGTTTAGCGACAGTGTTAGGGTTAGGGTTAGGGTTAGGTTAGGGTTAGGGTTAGGGTTAGGGTTAGGGTTAGGGTTAGGTTTTAGGGATAGGGTTAGGGTTAGGGTTACGGTTTAGGTTTAGGGTTAGGGTTAAGGTTAGTGTTTAGGGTTTAGGGTTAGGGTTAGGGTTAGAGTTAGGGTTTAGGCTTTAGGGTTAGGGTTAGTGTTAGGGTTTAGGGTTAGGGTTAGGGTTAGGGTTAGGGTTAGGGTTAGGTTTTAGGGATAGGGTTAGGGTTAGGGTTACGGTTTAGGTTTAGGGTTAGGGTTAAGGTTAGGGTTTAGGGTTTAGGATTAGGGTTAGTGTTAGGGTTTAGGGTTTCGGGTTAGGGTTAGGGTTAGGGTTAGGGTTTAGTGTTTATGGTTAGGGTTAGCGTTAGGGTTAGGGTTTGGGTTTAGGGTTTAGGTTTAGGTTTAGGGTTAGTGTTATGGTTTCGGGTTTAGTGTTAGGGTTAAGGTTAGGGTTAGGGTTAGGTACACGTTTCGGGTTTGAGACATGGTTTGGTTTAGTGTTAGGGTTATAGTTAAGTTTAGGTTTTGGCTGATGGTTAAGGTTAGGTTTAGGGACAGGGTTAGTTACAGGGTGAGGGTTAGAGTTAAAGACAGAGAGACGGTAAGGGTCAGAGTTAGGTTTAGCGACAGTGTTAGGGTTAGGGTTAGTGTTAGGGACAGGATTAGGGTTTGGGACATGGTTAGGTTTACTGTTAGGGTTATATTAAGTTTAGGTTTTGTCTGATGCTTAAGTTTAGGTTTAGGGACAGGGTTAGTGACAGGGTGAGGGTTAGAGTTAAGGTTGTAGAGACGGTAAGGGTCAGAGTTAGGTTTAGCGACAGTGTTAGGGTTAGGGATCAGGTTAGGTTAGGGTTTAGGGTTAGGGTTAGGGTTAAGAATAGGGGAGGGTTTGTGTTTACATTTTAGGGTTAGGGTTTAGGGATAGGGTTAGGGTTAGGGTTAGGGTTAGGGTTAGAGTTAGGATTTAGGCTTTAGAGATTGGGTTAGTGTTAGAGTTAGGGCTTACGGTTTAGGGTTAGGGTTAGGGTTAGGATTAGGGTTTCGGGTTTAGGGTTAGGGTTAAGTTTAGGGTTAGGGTTAGGTACACGATTCGGGTTTGTGACATGTTTAGGTTTAGTGTTAGGGTTATGGTTAAGTTTAGGTTTTGGCTGATGGTTAAGGTTAGGTTTAGGGACAGGGTTAGTTACAGGGTGAGAGCTAGAGTTAAAGTTAGAGAGACGGTAAGGTACAGAGTTAGGTTTAGCGACAGTGTTAGGGTTAGGGTTAGGGTTAGGTTAGGGTTAGGGTTAGGGTTAGGGTTAGGTTTTAGGAATAGGGTTAGGGTTAGAGTTATGGTTTAGGTTTAGGGTTAGGGTTAAGGTTAGGGTTTAGGGTTTAGGGTTAGGGTTAGCGTTAGAGTTAGGGTTTAGGGTTAGGGTTAGGGTTACGGTTTAGGTTTAGGGTTAGAGTTAAGGTTAGGGTTTAGGGTTTAGGTTAGGGTTATGGTTAGAGTTAGGGTTTAGACTTTAGGGTTAGGGTTAGTGTTAGGGTTTAGGGTTTAGGGTTAGGGTTAGGGTTAGGGTTAGGTTTTAGTGTTTATGGTTAGGGTTAGCGTTAGGGTTAGGGTTTGGGTTTAGGGTTTAGGTTTAGGGTTAGGGTTAGTGTTAGGGTTTCGGGTTTAGTGTTAGTGTTAAGGTTAGGGTTAGGGTTAGGGTTAGGGTTAGGGTTAGGGTTAGAGTTAGGGTTAGGGTTAGGGTTAGCGTTAGGGTTAGGTTTTAGGGATAGGGTTAGGGTTAGGGTTAGGGTTAGGGTTAGGGTTAGGGTTAAGGTTAGGTTTAGGGTTAGGGTTAGGGTTAGAGTTAGGGTTAGGGTTAGGGTTAAGGTTAGGGTTTAGGGTTTAGAGTTAGGGTTAGGGTTAGGGTTAGGGTTAGGGTTAGGGTTAGGGTTAGGGTTAGCATTAGGTTTAGGGTTAGGGTTAGGGTTAGGGTTAGGGTTAGGGTTAGGGTTAGGTTTAGGGTTAGGGACAGGATTAGGGTTTGGGACATGGTTAGGTTTACTGTTAGGGTTAGGGTTAGGGTTAGGGTTAGGGTTAGGGTTAGGGTTAGGGTAGGGTTAGGGTTAGGGTTAGGGTTAGGGTTAGGGTTAGGAATAGGGGAGGGTTAGTGTTTACATTTTAGGGTTAGGGTTTGGGGATAGGGTTAGGGTTAGGGTTAGGGTTAGAGTTAGGGTTAGGGTTAGGGTTAGCGTTAGGGTTAGGTTTTAGGGATAGGGTTAGGGTTAGGGTTACGGTTTAGGTTTAGGGTTAGGGTTAAGGTTAGGGTTTAGGGTTTAGGGTTAGGGTTAGGGTTAGAGTTAGGGTTTCGGCCTTAGGGTTAGGGCTAGTGTTAGGGTTTAGGGTTTAGGGTTAGGGTTAGGGTTAGGGTTATGATTAGGGTTTAGTGTTTATGGTTAGGGGTAGCGTTAGGGTTAGGGTTTAGTGTTTATGGTTAGGGTTAGCGTTAGGGTTAGGGTTTGGGTTTAGGGTTTAGGTTTAGGGTTAGGGTTAGTGTTAGGGTTTCGAGTTTAGTGTTAGGGTTAAGGTTAGGGTTAGGGTTAGGTACACGATTCGGGTTTGAGACATGGTTAGGTTTAGTGTTAGGGTTATAGTTAAGTTTAGGTTTTGGCTGCTGATTAAGTTTAGGTTTAGGGACAGGGTTAGTTACAGGGTGAGGGTTAGAGTTAAAGTTAGAGAGACGGTAAGGTACAGAGTTAGGTTTAGCGACAGTGTTAGGGTTAGGGTTAGGGTTAGGTTAGGGTTAGGTTTAGGGTTAGGGTTAGGGTTAGGGTTAGGTTTTAGGGATAGGGTTAGGGTTAGGGTTACGGTTTAGGTTTAGGGTTAGGGTTAAGGTTAGTGTTTAGGGTTTAGGGTTAGGGTTAGGGTTAGAGTTAGGGTTTAGGCTTTAGGGTTAGGGTTAGTGTTAGGGTTTAGGGTTAGGGTTAGGGTTAGGGTTAGGGTTAGGGTTAGGTTTTAGGGATAGGGTTAGGGTTAGGGTTACGGTTTAGGTTTAGGGTTAGGGTTAAGGTTAGGGTTTAGGGTTTAGGATTAGGGTTAGTGTTAGGGTTTAGGGTTTCGGGTTAGGGTTAGGGTTAGGGTTAGGGTTTAGTGTTTATGGTTAGGGTTAGCGTTAGGGTTAGGGTTTGGGTTTAGGGTTTAGGTTTAGGTTTAGGGTTAGTGTTATGGTTTCGGGTTTAGTGTTAGGGTTAAGGTTAGGGTTAGGGTTAGGTACACGTTTCGGGTTTGAGACATGGTTTGGTTTAGTGTTAGGGTTATAGTTAAGTTTAGGTTTTGGCTGATGGTTAAGGTTAGGTTTAGGGACAGGGTTAGTTACAGGGTGAGGGTTAGAGTTAAAGACAGAGAGACGGTAAGGGTCAGAGTTAGGTTTAGCGACAGTGTTAGGGTTAGGGTTAGTGTTAGGGACAGGATTAGGGTTTGGGACATGGTTAGGTTTACTGTTAGGGTTATATTAAGTTTAGGTTTTGTCTGATGCTTAAGTTTAGGTTTAGGGACAGGGTTAGTGACAGGGTGAGGGTTAGAGTTAAGGTTGTAGAGACGGTAAGGGTCAGAGTTAGGTTTAGCGACAGTGTTAGGGTTAGGGATCAGGTTAGGTTAGGGTTTAGGGTTAGGGTTAGGGTTAAGAATAGGGGAGGGTTTGTGTTTACATTTTAGGGTTAGGGTTTAGGGATAGGGTTAGGGTTAGGGTTAGGGTTAGGGTTAGAGTTAGGATTTAGGCTTTAGAGATTGGGTTAGTGTTAGAGTTAGGGCTTACGGTTTAGGGTTAGGGTTAGGGTTAGGATTAGGGTTTCGGGTTTAGGGTTAGGGTTAAGTTTAGGGTTAGGGTTAGGTACACGATTCGGGTTTGTGACATGTTTAGGTTTAGTGTTAGGGTTATGGTTAAGTTTAGGTTTTGGCTGATGGTTAAGGTTAGGTTTAGGGACAGGGTTAGTTACAGGGTGAGAGCTAGAGTTAAAGTTAGAGAGACGGTAAGGTACAGAGTTAGGTTTAGCGACAGTGTTAGGGTTAGGGTTAGGGTTAGGTTAGGGTTAGGGTTAGGGTTAGGGTTAGGTTTTAGGAATAGGGTTAGGGTTAGAGTTATGGTTTAGGTTTAGGGTTAGGGTTAAGGTTAGGGTTTAGGGTTTAGGGTTAGGGTAAGCGTTAGAGTTAGGGTTTAGGGTTAGGGTTAGGGTTACGGTTTAGGTTTAGGGTTAGAGTTAAGGTTAGGGTTTAGGGTTTAGGGTTAGGGTTAGGGTTAGAGTTAGGGTTTAGACTTTAGGGTTAGGGTTAGTGTTAGGGTTTAGGGTTTAGGGTTAGGGTTAGGGTTAGGGTTAGGTTTTAGTGTTTATGGTTAGGGTTAGCGTTAGGGTTAGGGTTTGGGTTTAGGGTTTAGGTTTAGGGTTAGGGTTAGTGTTAGGGTTTCGGGTTTAGTGTTAGTGTTAAGGTTAGGGTTAGGGTTAGGGTTAGGGTTAGGGTTAGGGTTAGAGTTAGGGTTAGGGTTAGGGTTAGCGTTAGGGTTAGGTTTTAGGGATAGGGTTAGGGTTAGGGTTAGGGTTAGGGTTAGGGTTAGGGTTAAGGTTAGGGTTAGGGTTAGGGTTAGGGTTAGAGTTAGGGTTAGGGTTAGGGTTAAGGTTAGGGTTTAGGGTTTAGAGTTAGGGTTAGGGTTAGGGTTAGGGTTAGGGTTAGGGTTAGGGTTAGGGTTAGCATTAGGTTTAGGGTTAGGGTTAGGGTTAGGGTTAGGGTTAGGGTTAGGGTTAGGGTTAGGTTTAGGGTTAGGGACAGGATTAGGGTTTGGGACATGGTTAGGTTTACTGTTAGGGTTAGGGTTAGGGTTAGGGTTAGGGTTAGGGTTAGGGTTAGGGTAGGGTTAGGGTTAGGGTTAGGGTTAGGGTTAGGGTTAGGAATAGGGGAGGGTTAGTGTTTACATTTTAGGGTTAGGGTTTGGGGATAGGGTTAGGGTTAGGGTTAGGGTTAGAGTTAGGGTTAGGGTTAGGGTTAGCGTTAGGGTTAGGTTTTAGGGATAGGGTTAGGGTTAGGGTTACGGTTTAGGTTTAGGGTTAGGGTTAAGGTTAGGGTTTAGGGTTTAGGGTTAGGGTTAGGGTTAGAGTTAGGGTTTCGGCCTTAGGGTTAGGGCTAGTGTTAGGGTTTAGGGTTTAGGGTTAGGGTTAGGGTTAGGGTTATGATTAGGGTTTAGTGTTTATGGTTAGGGGTAGCGTTAGGGTTAGGGTTTAGTGTTTATGGTTAGGGTTAGCGTTAGGGTTAGGGTTTGGGTTTAGGGTTTAGGTTTAGGGTTAGGGTTAGTGTTAGGGTTTCGAGTTTAGTGTTAGGGTTAAGGTTAGGGTTAGGGTTAGGTACACGATTCGGGTTTGAGACATGGTTAGGTTTAGTGTTAGGGTTATAGTTAAGTTTAGGTTTTGGCTGCTGATTAAGTTTAGGTTTAGGGACAGGGTTAGTTACAGGGTGAGGGTTAGAGTTAAAGATAGAGAGACGGTAAGGGTCAGAGTTAGGTTTAGCGACAGTGTTAGGGTTAGGGTTAGGGTTAGGTTAGGGTTAGGGTTAGAGTTAGGGTTTAGGGTTAGGGTTAGGGTTAGGGTTTAGGATTTATGGTTAGGGTTATGTTTAGCGTTAGGGTTAGGGTTAGGGGCAGGATTAGGGTTTGGGAAATGGTTAGGTTTAGTGTAGGGTTATAGTTAAGTTTTGGTTTTGGCTGATGGTTAAGGTTAGTTTTAGGGACAGGTTTAGTGACAGGGTGACGGTTAGAGTTAAGTTTAGAGAGACGGTAAGTGTCAGAGTTAGGTTTAGCGACAGTGTTAGGGTTAGGGACCAGGTTAGGTTAGGGTTAGGGTTAGGGTTAGTGTTAGGGTTAGGGTTAGGAATAGGGGAGGGTTAGTGTTTACATTTTAGGGTTAGGGTTTAGGAATAGGGTTAGGGTTAGGGTTAGGGTTAGGGTTAGATTTAGAGTTAGGATTTAGGCTTTAGGGTTAGGGTTAGGGTTAGAGTTAGGGCTTACGGTTTAGGGTTAGTGTTAGGGTTAGGGTTATGGTTTCGGGTTTAGGGTTAGGTTTAAGTTTAGGGTTAGGGTTAGGTACACGATTCGGGTTTGAGACATGTTTAGGTTTAGTGTTAGGGTTATGGTTAAGTTTAGGTTTTGGCTGATGTTTAAGGTTAGTTTTAGGGACAGGGTTAGTTACAGGGTGAGGGTTAGAGTTAAAGTTAGAGAGACGGTAAGGTACAGAGTTAGGTTTAGCGACAGTGTTAGGGTTAGGGTTAGGGTTAGGTTAGAGTTAGGGTTAGGTTTTAGGGATAGGGTTAGCGTTAGGGTTACGGTTTAGGTTTAGGGTTAGGGTTAAGGTTAGGGTTTAGGGTTTAGGGTTAGGTTTAGGGTTAGGGTTAGCATTAGGTTTAGGGTTAGGGGCAGGATTAGGGTTTGGGTAATGGTTAGGTTTACTGTTAGGGTTATATTAAGTTTAGGTTTTGTCTGATACTTAAGTTTAGGTTTAGGGACAGGGTTAGTGACAGGGTGAGGGTTAGAGTTAAGGTTGGAGAGACGGTAAGGGTCAGAGTTAGGTTTAGCGACAGTGTTAGGGTTAGGGATCAGGTTAGGTTAGGGTTTAGGGTTAGGGTTAGGGTTAGGGTTAGGAATAGGGGAGGGTTAGTGTTTACATTTTAGGGTCAGGGTTTAGGGATATGGTTAGGGTTAGGGTTAGGGTTAGAGTTATTGTTAGGTTTAGGGTTAGGGTTAGGGTTAGGGTTAGGAATAGGGGAGGGTTAGTGTTTACATTTTAGGGTTAGGGTTAGGGTTAGGCTTAGGGTTAGGGTTAGGTTTAGGGTTAGGGTCATGGTTAGGGTTAGGGTTACGGTTTAAGTTTAGGGTTAGGGTTAAGGGTAGGGTTTAGGGGTTAGGGTTAGGGTTAGGGTTAGGGTTAGGGTTAGGGTTAGAGTTAGGGTTAGGGTTAGGGTTAGGGTCATGGTTAGGGTTAGGGTTACGGTTAAATTTAGGGTTAGGGTTAAGGTTAGGGTTTAGGGTTAGGGTTAGGGTTAGAGTTAGGGTTTAGGCTTTAGGGTTAGGGTTAGTGTTAGGGTTTAGGGTTTAGGGTTAGGGTTAGGGTTAGGGTGAGGGTTAGGGTTTAGTGTTTATGGTTAGCGTTAGCATTAGGGTTAGGTTTTGGGTTTAGGGTTTAGGTTTAGGGTTAGGGTTAGGGTTAGGGTTAGGGTTAGGGTTAGGTACACGTTTCGGTTTTGAGACATGGTTAGGTTTAGTGTTAGGGTTATAGTTAAGTTTAGGTTTTGGCTGATGGTTAAGGTTAGGTTTAGGGACATGGTTAGTTACAGGGTGAGGGTTAGAGTTAAAGATAGAGAGACGGTAAGGGTCAGAGTTAGGTTTAGCGACCGTGTTAGGGTTAGGGTTAGGGTTAGGTTAGGGTTAGGGTTAGGGTTAGGGTTAGGTTTTAGGGATAGGGTTAGGGTTAGGGTTACGGTTTAGGTTTAGGGTTAGGGTTAAGGTTAGTTTAGGGTTTAGGGTTAGGGTTAGAGTTAGCATTAGGTTTAGGGTTAGGGAAAGGATTAGGGTTTGGGACATGGTTAGGTTTACTGTTAGGGTTATATTAAGTTTAGGTTTTGTCTGATGCTTAAGTTTAGGTTTAGGGACAGGGTTAGTGACAGGGTGAGGGTTAGAGTTAAGGTTGGAGAGACGGTAAGGGTCAGAGTTAGGTTTAGCGACAGTGTTAGGGTTAGGGATCAGGTTAGGTTAGGGTTAGGGTTAGGGTTAGTGTTAGGGTTAGGGTTAGGAATAGGGGAGGGTTAGTGTTTACATTTTAGGGTTCGGGTTTAGGGATAGGGTTAGGTTTAGGGTTAGGGTTAGGGTTAGAGTTAGGATTTAGGCTTTAGGGTTAGGGTTAGGGTTAGAGTTAGGGCTTACGGTTAGGGTTAGGGTTAGGGTTAGGGTTTGGGTTTAGGGTTTAGGTTTAGGGTTAGGGTTAGTGTTAGGGTTTCGGATTTAGTGTTAGGGTTAAGGTTAGTGTTAGGGTTAGGTTTAGGGTTAGGTTTAGGGTTAGGTTTTAGGGATAGGGTTAGTGTTAGGGTTACGGTTTAGGTTTAGGGTTAGGGTTAAGGTTAGGGTTTAGGGTTTAGGGTTAGGGTTAGGGTTAGGGTTAGCATTAGGTTTAGGGTTAGGGACAGGATTAGGGTTTGGGACATGATTAGGTTTACTGTTAGGGTTATATTAAGTTTAGGTTTTGTCTGATGCTTAAGTTTAGGTTTAGGGACAGGGTTAGTGACAGGGTGAGGGTTAGAGTTAAGGGTGGAGAGACGGTAATGGTCAGAGTTAGGTTTAGCGACAGTGTTAGGGTTAGAGATCATGTTAGGTTAGGGTTTAGGGTTAGGTTTGTGTTAGGGTTAGGAATAGGGGAGGGTTGGTGTTTACATTTTAGGGTTAGGGTTTAGGGATAGGGTTAGGGTTAGTGTTAGGGTTAGAGTTAAGGTTATGATTACGGTTAGGGTTAGGGTTAGGTTTTAGGGATAGGGTTAGGGTTAGGGTTTAGGGTTTAGGGTTAGGGTTAGGGTTAGAGTTAGGGTTTAGGCTTTAGGGTTAGGGTTAGTGTTAGGGTTTAGGGTTTAGGGTTAGGGTTAGGGTTAGGGTTAGGGTTAGCGTTTAGTGTTTATGGTTAGGGTTAGCGTTAGGGTTAGAGTTTGGGTTAGTGTTTAGGTTTAGGGTTAGCGTTAGTGTTAGGGTTTCCAGTTTAGTGTTAGGGTTAAGGTTAGGGTTAGGGTTAGGTACACGTTTCGGGTTTGAGACATGGTTAGGTTTAGTGTTAGGGTTATAGTTAAGTTTAGGTTTTGGCTGATGGTTAAGGTTAGTTTTAGGTACAGGTTTAGTGACAGGGTGAGGGTTAGAGTTAAGTTTAGAGAGACGGTAAGGGTCAGAGTTAGGTTTAGCGACAGTGTTAGTGTTAGGGATCATGTTAGGTTAGGGTTTAGGTTAGGGTTAGGGTTAGAGTTAGGAATAGGGCAGGGTTAGTGTTTAGATTTTAGGGTTAGGGTTTAGGGATAGGGTTAGGGTTAGGGTTAGGGTTAGGGTTAGGGTTAGGTTTAGGGTTTAGTGTTTATGGTTAGGGTTAGCGTTAGTGTTAGGGTTTGGGTTTAGGGTTTAGGTTTAGGGTTAGGGTTAGTGTTAGGGTTTCGGGTTTAGTGTTAGGGTTAAGGTTAGGGTTAGGGTTAGGTACATGTTTCGTGTTTGAGACATGGTTAGGTTTAGTGTTAGGGTTATAATTAAGTTTAGGTTTTGGCTGATGGTTAAGGTTAGGTTTAGGGACAGGGTTAGTTACACGGTGAGGGTTAGAGTTAAAGATAGAGAGACGGTAAGTGTCAGAGTTAGGTTTAGCGACAGTGTTAGGGTTAGGGTTAGGGTTAGGTTAGGGTTAGGGTTAGGGTTAGGGTTAGGGTTAGGTTTTAGGGATAGGGTTAGGGTTAGGGTTACGGTTTAGGTTTAGGTTTAGGGTTGTTAGGGTTTAGGGTTTAGGGTTAGGGTTAGGGTTAGGGTTAGCATTAGTTTTAGGGTTAGGGACAGGATTAGGGTTTGGGACATGGTTAGGTTTACTGTTAGGGTTATATTAAGTTTAGGTTTTGTCTGATGCTTAAGTTTAGGTTTAGGGACAGGGTTAGTGACAGGGTGAGGGTTAGAGTTAAGGTTGGAGAGACGGTAAGGGTCAGAGTTAGGTTTAGCGACAGTTTTAGGGTTAGGGATCAGGTTAGGTTAGGGTTTAGGGTTAGGGTTAGGGTTAGTGTTAGGAATAGGGGAGGGTTAGTGTTTACATTTTTGGGTTAGGGTTTAGGGATAGGGTTAGGGTTAGGGTTAGGGTTAGAGTTAGGGTTAGGGTTAGGGTTAGGGTTAGGGTTAGATTACGGTTTAGGTTTAGGGTTAGGGTTAAGGTTAGGGTTTAGGGTTTAGGGTTAGGGTTATGGTTAGTGGTGGGGTTTTGGCTTTAAGGTTAGGGTTAGTGTTAGGGTTTAGGGTCTAGGGTTAGGGTTAGAGTTAGGGTTAGGGTTTAGTGTTTATGGTTAGTATTAGCTTTAGGGTTAGGGTTTGGGTTTAGGCTTAGGGTTAGTGTTAGGGTTTCGGGTTTAGTGTTAGGGTTAAGGTTAGGGTTAGGGTTAGGTACACGTTTCGGGTTTGAGACATGGTTAGGTTTAGTGTTAGGGTTATAGTTAAGTTTATGTTTTGGCTGATGGTTA